>OY292524.1:6936803-7061978 GCA_958496365.1 Subacronicta megacephala
AAGAGAGGTGAGGTACTTTATGACTTCCTTATCACTAACCAACTAATAGCGCTAACTGTAGGCTGTATGCCGACCTTCATGACTCGTGCTAGGCAGGAAGTCTTAGATATTACATTCGCCGACGTTACAGGACTCAGTTTTGGAAATGTCAATTCTTTGTGTGACAACGGATGCCATGCTTCTATGGCATGTATTTGGAAAACGATTACTCCGTAGAATAAGAGTGTAAACTTAGGTCTGCATGCCTCTATTTTCCAAGCAGAGGTATACGCCATCTTGGAGTGTGCGGAAACCAATCTGAGCGATACGCGAACCTGCAGATATTGTGAAGAGGCTGATGAAACGCCACTTCACCTTCTGGGGGAATGCGGACCGCTGATACACAAGCGCAATGCACATCTGGGGAAACATGTCCCAGATGAAATAAGGGAGCTCAGAAATAAGAAAATCCTGCAGTTTATAGTAGCTGCAGGGTTTTAGCGGTGAACTGTAAATCAATAAGTGGCGATGACTTTAGACCGACTACGGGCGCAGTGATACTATAGCTATAAATAACAATAAAAAAAATCATATTTACGTGCTTACACCAGTGCATAGTATAAGTATTAAATTGCTTTTTATTATTTACATTATTACAATTTACACTGCAATATATAAAAAATTTATTCTGTAAGCTACTCCTATGCTATATAGACTGTAAAGAGGTTCTAGTCCAATATTAGCATAGTAATGGGTCACGAATGCGTTCATTATTCACTCACCAGTTCCATTATGAAGCAATTCCAGTCCCTCTCTTGCAATGCGCATCTTCATGTTGTCGTCGATGTCCGACGGCAGATCCGAAGGCAGCAACTCACTGAGATTTTTTGTCATATTTTCATTCCCTTGCGCAATCCTGTTGAAAAGATATGTGGGAATCCAGTGAATAGTTATAAATCTCTAAAATCGCAACTGAATGGGAAAGAAAAAAGTTGTGATACGTTCTTTTAATATATTCTGGCATTACATAATGCTGAATATCAACAAATATACGACTTATCTAGTAAAAAACAAAAAAAAAGTGTTTCTTTTTGTTTTTCACTAGATATTTTTTCCTGTTCAACACCTGCCTGAGATAGTTTTTTTTTTTAAAAGCTTACTAGCTATGTGGGTCGCACATTACTAGTATTCTTGTTAACCTCTCGTGCTAAGCTAAATGCTTGTATTACGAGTGGGTTAGTTATACATTAATGTCTATACATAAGAGATATTTACGGAAAATATGGGTATGTCTATGTAGGTAATCTAATACAGGTACACACGGCGACAAATCAAGCTATACAAAACCATTTTGACTGACCTCCCATTGTAATTGTAATTGTGGTTTTGTATAGCTTTATGTATAGCCGTGTGTACGTGAGGTCGATCAGCGGAGATTTATTTCCGAGTGGCGATATGGGGCATTATTGGCTATTTTTTTTATTGAGTTGTCATACAAGCTTATATTTTTGCAGTTCCAGAACTCAACCATGCGTTCCTGAAAAATTGTCTTGACAACCAGATAAATCGACAGACGGACAAGTTAGTTCCTTGTTTTTCGTCACATTCTCGGGTCTACTAAATGAAATATAATAAACAATTTTTGAGAAACTTTCAAAATGAAATATAAGAGTAGGTACCTACAGAGGAGATTTAGTTAGCAGCGTGATAATTTAATAACACATCGGTGCAAGGGTCGCATTAAAATGCCAAAAACAATATAAAAAAAATAAAAACTGAAATGTTTATTTATGTTTATTGCACTGGTCAGATAGAGTAACGACTAGCGGAAGGCATTGATTGGATGAGGAAAGCCGAAGATCGGGCTCTGTGGCGTTCACTAGGGGAGGCCTATCCAGCAGTGGACGAGTATATAATAATGCTGATGATTATGATGTTTATTGCTTTTCACTGGATGCATCGAATTAGATTGTGTAAGTACATTACTTTATCCTGCCTACCTGCGTCTTATTTCATGTCATTTCATTGTTAACATTTCATACCTGTGCTGTGGTCGACCCCAAACGCGGTAAGCTACAATAGCAGAACCTCGTGGGTCTGGTTCCCGCCACCACACTCTTAACACTCGATCACCTACGCTTTCTACACGTAATGGCCCAGGCGGGCCTGGCACGTCACCTGTAGAAAATGAACATTCGTTTTATAATATTTTTTGTATATTGACCTTTAATAGACGTGTAAAACAAATTTCCTGCCTCGTTAGTCTAGTGGTTCCAAGCGCGACTGCTACGCTTGAGGTCTTGGGTTCGATTCCCAGGTCGAGCAAAGTATTATTAAGTTTTTCTATGAAATTCTGTGTAGCAGCTCGGAGTCTGGTTTTGGTACGGTTAATAGCAATAAGCTCGCCCCCTATTACATGGGACTCAAACGTACCGTTGAAATACGGGTGTACACTAGTACACTTCTGGCGAATCTGGAAATACAGGCGTTATGGGTGTTGTGTTATATTGTTTAGTGAAACGTGTTCTTTGTAGAAAGCATTCTATCGCTTCCTAAACAAAATGCGTTTATTTTGCACCTTTTAGGTTTTAATAAGAATAATCGGATGCAGTGATCATTAGACAGATCTGATCCTATTAATAACCTTATCGATTGGTTCTATAAAAAATTGGATTATTACCTATTGCATATCTGTAGGCAAGGCTAGCGACATAAGAAATGATTGAGTGCTTTAATGTTTTACCCACTTGATAATAAATTTGATTTGTATTAGGTATAACTTCGCAACCGGCAACCCCACTTTTTAATTATTTTAACACGCTCATTTGTTTTTAGATAAATAAACGCACCAAGTGTTTCAAACGTAAATCGGTCGTCGTGTGGCCAGTAGTACGGTGGACCGTTAGCGATGTACTGCAGACGAAGTCGGAAGCGATAGCGGGAGCGTGGCCGGAGATTCTTTGCAGTCCACGTGTCCCGCTCGTCTCGGGTGCAAGATTTCCATGTCACACTTGATGGCATACCTTCTGTGTACTCTACTTTGAACCTAATGAGTGAACAAATAAGAGTTAAGGTAAGAAGACCACATACGTTTTAACAAAACAATACCCATCATAATTCCTCAGGATAAAACATAACTAAGTTTTGTATGACAAAATTGAAAACTAGCAAGTAGATACCTACTTCTACTGTTACCGGTATAAAACACTTGAAGACTGTGGTTAGCTCGGTGCCGGCCTCTCTCACATTAAAGAGACCTGCGTCAGCGTATCCAGTATTACGTAAGAAGTTCTATAATTAAGATGTAAAGATATTTACTGATGCAATTGGTAGGCTGTGGGTGGCGACCACAAGACGTGCAGTTCGTAGGGCGTTGCGTTGACAAAAGTGAGCGGCGGGGGCGAGGGGTAGGTGCGCAGGGCGCAAGCGGCGCCGAGTCCGCGGCCTCGGCGCTGTGCCGCGAGCGCGCGCGCACCCACACCGTGTAGGCCGCGCCCGCCGACAGCCGCGTCAGCGCCCGCGCTGCGACCCTCCGACACCTCGAACGTGTTGTGCTCTGCTCGACAACTTTTCTTTTGGAATTTGCTCTCATACTACGCAAATATTAATCTATACTAATATTATAATCTATACTTATAATATTATAAAGCTGAAGAGTTTGTTTGTTTGTTTGTTTACTTGAACGCGCTAATCTCAGGAACTACGGGTCCGACTTAAAAAAATATTTCAGTGTATAATAGCCCATTTATCGAGGAAGGCTATAGGCTATATATCATCACGCTAAGACCAATAGCATAAATGAATAATGTTGCAAAAACAGGAAAAATTTAAATGCAGAAAAGCCGAAAACCACGCGGGCGAGGCCGTGGGCGGAAAGCTAGTATTTACATAAGGCTTGACGAGCAACCGTAAGCATTACGGTTATTGGAATATATTCAAAAAGAAATTAGATTTAATCTCATAATATGAAATATGACGGTATGAAGTTCGCCGGGTCAGCTAATATACAAGAGCTTTTGCATACCTTTTACTAGCTTATGCGCCGGCGACGGAGAGTCATCAGTTCTCCAGTGTACCTCATACGAAAGTCCCGGGTCCGGCCTCCATTCTACGTGGGCAAGAACCGGGCTTAACACTAACCCCGTCACGTCTTTAGGAGCTGTTGGTGCTGAAAATTTAAACCTAATTATTGTATTGAGGAGCTAGGATAAATAAACTAATGAGTATATTCATATCTATAATTATAATAACTGATAATAATTCCAAACAATTACCTTCAGCAGCCGTCTGTAATATCAACGGAGCCCCGACGATCGGTTTGACTTCGTGTAATTTTGCGTAGTAGTTCGTGGCTTCCAACATTACTGTGTAGTTAGTGAATGGTTTTAACTCACTTATCATAACTTCATTATTGGTAGTAGTGATATAAGCACACGATTCTTTATCACAAATTGATGTATCGTTCTGCATCTTAACTCTGTAAAATATTGTATACTCCGTCGTTGACATTTCATATGCCATTGAATGGCATTGATTAGGCTTTTCCACTAATGGCATGTGCAGTGTTATACTGTTGGCTGAATTTGAAACAACTTTTGGTCTTAAGTGTAGTATTTTAGGATATAAACACGACTTGGGAGGATACGGTTGATTTTCTGGATCCAAAGCCATGATTTTGTATCCATATGCAGTTTTCCTTTCTTCTATCTTGGTCTTTTGATGCTTTGACGTATAAAATATCTCCTTTTGGGTAGAATTAAACCAGTAAACGTATCTGCTGTCAACCGTTATGGACATAGGAGTAAAGCCATATTTTTTCTTTTCTGTAGCATCAACAACTATCCTGCACTTACAAGCGTCCATATCTGTAGCAATTATGTGGTGTACCCAAGGATCGACCCAGTATAAATCAACATTTTGACTTCGGGTCATGTCAATGACAAAAGTTCTTGCCGCCTGAGGGTTTCTCAGGGCAGTTACAGTCACGGTCTGCCAAAATAGAACTCCTAAAGAATGTTCTTATATCTGAACCGTTTAGATAAGACGTCATTATCGTTCCTAGGCCTGGATGTCCACTTTCCTCGTACCAAAACAATGACCTTAAATTTATGAAAATGTAATTAACTTCTACATTAGAAATCAGACTACAATTAATATTAAATATTTTACTCACCGATGTAATGGTGCTATTTGTAGGCTGTAAATCGGTTGTTTTCTAGCAAATACTCGTGTGACGTGTGGTCGAGTATTGGGCATCCCTAGATCAGCTCGGTACGTGACATAAGACTCAATAGACGTTATTTCCAGTTGCGTCCAGTAAACAGATCTGCTTACCCAATCTACACACATACTGCTAGCTGAACCGTTGATAGAAGTTAGCTAGAAAATCAAATATATTATTTTTATTATAAAACCGTGATTGTAGAAATACATTTTTAATTAGGAAACTAAAACTGAAATATGTAATTTAATACATGTTACTAAATAAAAAAGAAAATATAATATAACTGCTAATGATAAAAATATTTCACCTTAAAATGTCCACTGCCATTGATTCTCGAAGAAAATATTTCTTCCAAGTTATTGACCCAGTAAACGACGTTTTCTTCAGTAGAGACAAGCATAATCGACGGGTATTCCAGTGCTTTTAGGAATCGTTTCACTGTCCCCGGAGTCCAGATCAATAATTTTTATGGATTCTTGTGAAGATACCATCACTTTCGGTATAGGATTTACTTCATCAGATGATATTGACACCACTTCGGAATATTGACCAAAACCTGCGTCAGTTTGAGCTCGCACCTGCAAAGGAACGGATTAAAATAAAACAAGGAAGTAGATAGTACCAATATATTGGAGTCATTAGTAGCATTGAAAGGAGAGCGAGTGCTGGTAACCAGGTGAATGGGGCGCTACACACCTTCATGAATAGTCGGAAAGTGTCCGAAAAGGCACGGCTGGCTGTGATTGGGGGAGTGTTGGCGCCGACACTAATGTATGGTAGTGAAAGTTGGGTATGGCAGAAGAAACATGAAAGCAGAATAAATGCTGTAGAGATGAGAGCTTTGAGAAGTATGTGTGGTGTTACGCTAAAAGAAGAAACAGTGTGATAAGGGAGCGTTGTGGAGTGAAAGAAGATGTAGTAACAAGGATTGAGAAAGGTATGTTAAGATGGTTTGGTCATGTAGAGAGAACGGATGAACGGAGATCGAAGAAACAAGTATATATGGTGAGTATGGATGAACGAGTTTGAAGGGGAAGACCTCGGCGAACGTAACGCAACCAAATTGCGGATGTTTTTAAAAAAAGGCCAGGTTCCGAGCACCCTAAACCGACGGTCATGCATGAAGAGATTATTGAATGTAGATGAAGCGAAAGTAGTGTGCCAGGATCGTAGCAAGTGGAAATCTATAGTCTCTGCCTACCCCCATGGGAGACAGGCGTGACAATATGTATGTATGTAAGTAGTAGCATTACCTACTATTGAACTAAATAATTTACTAACAACTAACCTAACTAAATATGCGTATGTTAGAAAACGTAAAACGGTTTACGTCTATAATGCATTAACAGTTCAACGACCAACTCCTCCAAATCGGATAAATAGTGTTCGTATTTAATCATAACACGTTTACCAGACGTCATATGTTTCTATAACGGATCACCATTTTTTGGATTTAATTCTCTTATTGTTATCTAATTTGTACATGGTATAGCCAATATATAGCTATTTAGCAACTATTCTATCAGACATTTTATAACTTTTTAAACAGGTTTAGAGAGTATTACGTAAGTATTCCTAAATCAATTTTTTCTTACATGAAAGGAATAGTTGGAAGCTGGCATCAAGTCTCTGAGCATAAGCTGCGTGTGCGAGGGCGAGAGGTGCGCGTCCTGCGCAGGCGGAGGGCTTGGAGGAAGAGGAGTGCGAGCCCTGCACCCAGCACTGCACCTCGTAGCCGAGGATCACGCCGTTGGCGCGCGCCGGACTGCCCCATCGGAATATCGCACACATCGGCCCGCCACTGATGTAACGGAAAATATCTTTTAAATTGGTTTGTTAATATACCTTCTTTCTATATTCACTCCGATCCGTCTTGGTAGTTTACAGAACTGGGACGCACGTAATAACGAAGTAAATTAAAGGCTCAATTAAGGCAAAAATTATACGATAGTTTGTTCGGAGGTCTGTGTTTCGCAGTGCACGGACTGCAAAGTATTGTAGCGATAGTGGTAGTGGCACCTGAGCGCGGGCTGGACGTAGAGGCGCGGCGCCGTGGGCGGGGCGGGCGGGGCCGGGGGGCGAGCGCAGGCGCGCGCGGGCCCCGGCGCCGCCGCCGCCCCAGTGCGTGTGGGCGCGCACCCGCACCTCCATGCTGCTGTACGGCGCCACCGATTCTGATACCACCTCCAACCAACACTCCTCAACCGTCCGCTGTAAAATATTCAGTTAAGGATTCTATTTTTTTTAAACTTGTCGTTTTCGATTAGACCGCGAAAGCTATAGGACCTTGAATCAACCATCCTCTTGTTGACTATAACGAACGTAGTTTTTGAAGCTTCGTTGGTTCATACACACATTAAAGGAAAAGCAATTAATCGTAAAAACTAAATTTGGTTGAACATTTGTCCCGTCCGTATTTGACGTGAACTTTTAGGCAAAGATATAATAACACAGTTCGCCAATGTTTAGGTCCCATGTAATAGCGGGTGAGCCTTTGCCATCAAGCTATGTATTAACATATCAAAACTCCGAGCAAAACGTGCCACTTCACTGTAAGTAGTCATCACCGCCCATAGACACCTGCAATACTAGAGCAGTTGCTTTGCTTGGCCGGGCCTGTCGACTGTCAACTGCTTGAGCTGAAAAAACCCAAACGTCAAGTGCAAATGTTTAAAAATTGAAAAAGACATCTACTACTTACCTCAATCTTAAATTGTCCAGGAAAGTGCAAGTTGACATCATAATAAACTCTGCTGTTGTTAACGTTGACGTGTGTAGCTGGAGCCCACGTTACGTTGAACCTGTCCCACTTCCCCACTACTGCGATAGACGACGAATTTATGGTTTCGGGAATTGCGATCAAAGACTCTGGAATTGCGATAAAATTGACAATTTTTAATTGTAGGATATAATGTAAGCAATAGTACCGAAACTAATTTGCTTATCTCCAGGCTAGTGTGCCACCCACAAAACAAAATTCTTTCCATGAAGTGTCAGTTCATAGTATTATGCTAACTTCACCACAGTGCTCCTCCAAATAATAGAAAATCAACCGAACTTCTTATCGCAATACGGTTGTTATTTTTTAGGTTATTTGGGTTAATCTCTGATAAGTATATAATAAAACATACCACTGTCTGCATGCAGGGTGGGATCTCGAACAGCGATTACATGGACTCTGGGCACGAGCTCCGCAGTGTATCTGCCAGCAAGATCCGACACAACAGCACGTGAGGCATCCTGCACCCACACCAGGCGGCCGCTGAAGTAGCACAAGGGACCCAGCGTCGCCGAGCCAGATAAGCGACTCACCAGCGAACTGGACACCTTTTGAACACGCATAATGTGAGTAGAGTATATTATATATTATTATACATAGGTAAGCTTTCACAAAGGTTTCATCAGGTTACCACACAAAATGAAAAATTTTCTTCATTGTGGGTTTTGGAGCGCAGTCATAGTGTTTCATTTCGAATACGAATTAGGTTTTGCTCGCTGGCATACTCCAAGTTTGAACTTTTGTTGTACAGTCAAAACCTATAGGCATACCTTTAAGTATCGCATGATACCGCATAGGTTCATAAGAGTACACGTAAACAAAATACCGACGCGCGACGGGTTGAAATTAATTATTAATTCAATAATTCCGAATTAAACACACCTCACTAACTCCATGCGAAATTCGGTCTGCTGTGGGAGCACGGTGAAGTTCAGATCCATCATAACTTCGGACAAGCCAATAAAGCCACTTTTTCTCTAAGTCAGCAGTTAGTCCCATTACTGAAACAATTGATAACGAATAATTTCCATGACAACTGAAACCTACTCAAATAATTGAATGAATAATATAATTACCTTGTTTTCCACTAAACAATTGAGCGGGATAGTATATCATCTTATTCTCTCCATTGAGTCTGGCCGCCTCAACAGCATGGCCTGTATTCCAGTATATGTAGGCGCCTAACGAGTCTATTGTGAGTTCTTTAGCCACCGTTACAATCGGTACCGGTTCCCGATTACCCCCGTCTAAATTGCCTCGAGTTATCTAAAGAAATTATTTGCATTTAAAGCATCAGTTATTTTTAGAGACGTAGTAGCTGTTTCAAAGATTCCTTACCAGTTGTTGTTTTGGATTTGACCAATAAATCTTCTTGCCGACCCAATCCACAGCCAAACTCCCAACGTTGTCCATGTTCGACATTAATCCTTCTTCATGTGATGTTGTGTTGTACCACATTACGGTGGAAGCATTTGTGACCAAGTAAAGTTTGTCTCGATACCAGGAAATATCGGTGATATGAAAGTTTTTTAGATGTGCTCTGAAATAAACATTTCAATGAACATAATGCATTTTAAATAATTTTTTTTAAAGCATAGAGATTTCTGTTACCTGTGTATTAAAATTTGTAAATTATCTCCGGTAAGATCGGTTTGCAATAGTCCATCAGGTCCAGACCATAGTAAGGTACTGTGTAGAGTATTTGGGGACGACGCTAAAGTTTTACCAACAAATTCAGTAGACCATGGACCTATAATATTATACAAAATCAGTAAATTCACAAATTAATTAGCTACCATTATTTCTGCAATGGTTTACCTGAACCAGACTCAGTCACTGCAGCTACTCGTATAACATATTCTGCATCTTGTTGCAAATTTCCGACAACGCTCATTGATTCAGTTATATTTTTACTAAAACAACATATTTATTATTAGATTTAAATATTTTTCATACACATAATCATAAACGTTATTTATAATTAATACTTACATATCTATAATGTCTCCTGTAACGACATGTGTAAGTTGAAGATGGAAAGTCCACTGCTGCCATGCTCCGCTTCCCTGATGACCCAAAAGATGGGGAGGTGACCATGAAACCTTCGCACGATTTATTCCCATCACACTCTGTAAACTTAGTGGTGGATTCACAGGGATAGGGATCGGTTGACAGCTCCTTAAGGCAACTAAAACTTGTCGTGTTGCAATCGTCTTTGTGTTATAGGCTAAAGGATATTCGTTGTGAAAGTAACTATCGCTTTGCTCGTGATATTCCTCCGTCAACATTTCTTTGCCGTTTGTCCAATAAAAAAGACCTCCTGCATAAGCAATGGAGCGCGTTGATAAGAACATTGGAGTTTGTGTGTTGGCTCGGAAATCAGTAACTTCTCGCCTGGAATACAAAATCTTTATATATATAGCACTAAGTACAAAATTGTATCAAGCTGCCGATTTGTTCCTACTTACCCATCTAAAGAAACAGCTAAAACAGTGTTCCTCCTAAGGTGTGCCACAAGTATTCTGAAATCAGCGTGATCTACGGTAAATGCACCTAAATGTGCGTCGCGAACTATTATTTCTGGAGGTGCATCGTGACGAACACCATTAGATATATTAGCTAAATCGAGTCTGTAGAGACCTCCGCGATCACCACCTTGTTGAGCCCAGAATAAGTACCTTGAAACATAATCGTAGTTATTTCAAAGCAAATTAATTTATATCACCTATTATTATTTTGTGGAAATTAAACTTACCCGTTATAGGCATCTACTTCAAAATGTATGGGGCGAGAGTTAAATCCAGATAACGCAACGATTTGATTCTTACCATCAAAATCACATCGTATTATTTCCCAGTTTGAATAAAAGGTTGTATTCGACCAACCTTCTTTAGTATAATAAACTTCGCCAAGAACATACAAATGTTTATTGAGCCAATCTACTGATAAGTCTTGAGGTTGGTAAGATATATTCTCAGTCGTAAGAATTGGCTGAGAAGCACTGTTTTTAGAAAGGGAACTGCGATATACGTAGCCGTTTGAAACTGATATAAAAAGTGAATCACTCGATATATCTAACCCAACACCTGAAATGATAATAAAATTATATAATATAAGAAAAATAAAATGATTCAACCAATACTTCTCTTGTTGCATACCAGTTATTGAGTGTTCAGTGCTATACAGCTCAATAGGATCCGATAGCATATCGTTAGCTGGTGCTGCCAAAATATTTTGCTCTCCTCCTAAAATTAAAATGGGCTGTTGACTAGGAACGGCTGAAAAGAGTAAAAAGTTATTTTTTTTGTAACAGGACACCAACAGCATATACATTATACATAAAACCTATAGTGGCACACAGTCAGGTGTGCATAGTAATAACAAGTCAACTCATTTAAACTACAAACTTAATTAAAGTCAAAGTTTAATACACTTACATGTAGGTAAAGGCGGCGTAGATATTCGAACATACGCTCTTGGTCCTTCTCCTACTGCGTTTCGCATTGCCACAGACACTTCGTACTCACGAGCGGGAGCCAGGTTTTGAAACATGTAGAATAAGGTGTTGTTTGATGCTGGCATGTCCTAAAATTTGAAATCAATTTAATAATCGCTGGATAGCTGGTAGCATAGCTTTATATTATACAACGTACATACTTCTGCGCTATGATCGCGGGTAAATTTCCGGACGGAACAAATATTAGTACCTATAGCGTACAGATTGTATTGGATTTGGGTGTATGTGGTTGTAAATGCACCCACAACTGTAAAAATCCTAGTTTAAGATAATAAATACTATCCTACCTCAAGCGCATCGTTTGTGTTAGGCTGGGTGTCCGTTAGCCGCAACACGTATGATATAAGAGGTCCATTAGGGAATGGGCCTGGTTCCCAGGAAATAGCAACTCGGCTTGGGTCAGGAGCTGCGGCGCGAAGGGACGACGGCGCTGAACTAGGTTTACCACTTTCCAAAGTAGATATCACCACCGACGGTGCAGAGTAAACAGGTTCTCCGGTTCCTCCGCGACCCGACAGAAATATGGCCACTCGAAACTAAAAAGAAATATTTATGTAGTTTGTTTACTAAAGATATAGATACAGTCATACATATATTGTAAGTTATCTTTTACCCGCGATTTCGTGCCCCTCATGCATTGGTATAACAGGATACGTGGTATAAAGTATGTAGGTACTTACTCTTCATAAACTTTATACAATAATGTGTACGAAATTTTATAAAATTCATCTGATATTGGATTTGGATAGGAACACAATACGTGATCGATTAAAACAATCTGTGATTATCGTATGCTAAATCGTAGTTAAACCTTGTATTTAAATACACAATTATATTAAACAGCACGGCCTATCATAAATAGATGGGATAAATCCTTCTCTATTGGTGTATTTATATAATCGTAAATGATAAATAAAAGAATTTACTCTTACTCTGTATTTTGTGTAAGGCCTTAATCCATCCACGTGTATTATGGATTGATCCGAATGACTGCTGTTGGAATAATATTGCCACGTGCCCGGCAATTCCTCGTAACGCCATTGTACCATGTAGCTGAGATTACCCAAATTAGGCGCCTCCCATACTAGCGATAGTGAAGTGGCTGTCAAGCTATCAGCTACTAAAGCTGGTGCCGTTGGTATCCCGATCAACTCTGGGAGACAATTATTATATTATTAGTTCTTATGTATTCGAAGAGATATATCGAACAGATAGTCCCTATAAATATGTCTTTATAACGACAATTTAGTTGTAAGTACACAAAAAATTACTACATCTGTACCTACTAGTTTGCTATTCATTTTCGTGAATCTATTGATTTGTAAAGTTCATAGAACTTCATGCAAAGTTTAGTGCAATAATAATAATAGTTTACAGATAACATAAAAAATACCTCTTAATTTTTGAAAGTATGCGTTCAAGGCCTCGTTGCATCCCATAACACAGTACAGTTCCCTCGAGAACACAGTTTCTGATGTGACATTCTGGAATGAAATTAAAATCTTACAACACACGCAAGAATGTAATTAAATTATGATCGTTACATGCTTCCGCGTTTACTTACGCAAACGATTTGACATGAATTTCCTAATCCTTCTTGCCATAAGCTGCACCCCAACTGGCACTAGAACAATAAGCTGTGTTAATTGGGTACGACATAATGTTAACTGCAGTTTATATTGCAATTATAATAGTCACATATACCTAATGTTATCAAGGAATAGTAAATGGCTGTGAAGGGATATCTACACTATAATTTAATATAATAATAATGAGACCTCTAATTGATAGTACGAGTTTTGTAGGCACGTCCCTAGGAGCAATAAATCTGTATAATTTCGTTACTTTAGTAAACTACAAAGCCGTATTCAGAACACGATCTTTATTTGGCATAGAATAGAAAACATTAAATGGCAGCGTTTGATATCTACCAACTAAATTTGTCCGGATGTGTTGATTTTTATGATAACATACCTAAATTACTTCTAAGATAATATAATTAAAAATTATCCGAGCATCAACAGGATAGCAGTGATAATAACTAAGAGCTTCCTTATTAGGAACATGACTTGTGTTGTCATTAGTGGTGCGGGTTTCAATCCAATTAAATTATCACTACTTTACAGTTCCAAGTCCTTGTTTATTTTACGTTCAATAAACTTGCTTAATAAATGTAAATAATGTTTATTAGATCAATTAAATTCATGTTTATAGTAAAAAAATCTTCAGTTGAAATTGGATTACTTCTCGGGTTTATAATTCTATTCCTCATGTTTATTTTTATTTCCGGGAGAATCGACTTTGCGTGTGTTTACACCTCATATGATTGTTCGATCCATTGCCTCTACATTAAGCTAAACAGACATGAAATGCAGACACGCTCGACGCGCGGTTCAAGTCGAAACAAAGTTTGTTGTTGCCACTTTTTGTTTAGATGTGTTGTATACAAAACATGCTAAACAAACCTGTAAGTATTTGAAGGTAGTGCGTGTGTTATATGTCAAGGTGTGTATTTTTGTAATGGACTCTTTCATTCTCATGGATGAGAAAGAAAAAATAGGGTTAGTAACGGATTTTTACGGCTCGCTGACGGCCTTTACGGATAGTAAGCGACCGGAAGCCACAGGTGCACCCCTCATTTTTAACCTTACATATTTATTAAGATAACGAGTTTTTTCAAGCAAACAACAACTGATATAATAAGTATGATGCGATACAGATTCGTCTATCTATATCTATCTTCTACAATTTTTCAAACTACATACTTCTAACTACTCCACAGTGTAAAAACCCACTTATATAACCAATGTGTTCTGCCCACCACTTATGGTGCAGAGACATAAGCGCTTACTAGGGAGACTGTGTACAGAATGAGAGTTGCACAGAGAGCCATGGAGCGTGCCATGCTCGGCATCAACCTAAGTGACCGTGTTCCAAACATAGAGAGCTGAAAATGAACTAAGCTACAAGACGTTGGAAGATGGATCAAGGAACTAAAGTGGAGGTGGCCAGGACACTTAGCGAGACGGAGTGACGACAGGTGGAGTAAGGCAATGACTGAATGGTGGCCGAGGGATGGTAGTAGGAGTGACGTGCTCCTGGACGTACCAGGAGCAAGATGGGTCGACGACATAAATCAATAAAAATATTATATTTTTTGCAAAATAGGGTGAAATGGGTTTAACTCAATGGTCCACTGACTCGTCAAAAGTAACTAAAAATATTGAACAGGAGTTTGTAACAAAGGTTTATTTCACAAAATAGGTATAATAATAGTATTTGACATGTTTCAAGGCTTTTCGATTTTCACATTTTAAGGGGGGTGGTGAACGGTTGTATGAGACTTTCGTTTTATTTTAATTAGGGCCTTCAAAAAAGAATATATATAGTTTATAATAGATGCTCATTTTATGCTAAATTATCGTAATAATACCTACTCACTTCATAAAGGTGTAATCCCTGCTAATATTATTAATAAGAAAGTAACTCTTTCTGTCTGTCTGTATCTGTTCACGCCTAAACCTCTCAATTTTGATGAAATTTGGTACTGAGATAGACTAAAGCTTGAGAAAGGGCATAGGCTACCTTTTATCGCGAAAAACGTTTGAAATGGTTGAAATATGGGGTAAAACAGTCACGCTTTCAAGTCTAATGCCGGAACCGATATTGACGATATTTGTTACAAAAATATATACCTAATTATTAATTTCAATAATATAATTTTTATATAAAATATATTTTTTACTACTAGACATTGGGAAAAGATATGTTATGTATATGTTTTTTTGTAAAAAAGGGGTTGAAATAAGGGATGAAAAATTGTATGGGAGATTGTCATTTTGCAGATAAAACGATGAAACTCCGTAGTAGTATACCTATACTCCGTAAAACCTCAGTGCAGATTAATTACATACTTCACAAGTCGTTTGAGGGCTCAAAAATGGTGGTGGAAATTGATCCCATGAGACCTCCGGAAAGAAAGACAATAGCTCTAGCTATTAGAACACGGCTGCGCAAATTTGTATACATATGTCAATGAAATTAACTGGACCCAATTTTGTGGTTTACGCGAGCAAAGGAGCGGGTGGAAAGAGATATAGGATGGGTAATTTGCAATATCCCGCCAAAACTAAATAAACTACGCGGGCGAAGCTGTGGACGGCAAGCCAGTAAAGTTATAAATTAATTAATTTGAAAATGCATTCACTCATGAATGTCTGTATCGAAATTACATAAATAAGTAAATAAAAGAGATTTTGATTCTCGATCAGCGCTATGTACCACCTACACTACATAGGAAAATAAATTTAATATTTGGGTCAATTTTAATATGATAGATAACCCTATATTTGGAAGAGCACCCATGACAGTTGTTGTTGTTAACCTTGTCGTCGGTTAACGGCACGGTTTTTTTCGTGACGAAACGTCTGTTATGTTTCGTTGTCGTCTCGTTGCAAACGTTGATATGACAAGCTGACAAATTACATTTTATCTTAGATAGATGCACAAAAAACGAAGTAAAGTTATAGAAAATTAAAATTTAAAACAGCGTCTCATAAATCTCTAAATACATATTTACTTATAGTGTGGTGGTGGCTACATTGTGCTAGTCCAAACTCCATACATTTCTAGAACATCTTTGGTAAAATATTCAAATATGCTTATGAACACTACTACGGAGAGAAATCTAAGTAGATTGACGGCGGGTGTCCTTCGTGTTAATTATGGTAATGAACTAATGACGTCATCAATGAATTGTATAAAAAAAAAAATATTCTTGATAATTATTTACAATACAGTCATTAATATGTATATCTAACCATTTTTATCTTTCAATCATATTTTCATGCTACGTAGATAAGGTAAACGTACGTAATTTCGACAGTGTCCCAATACTCGTCAGATTTTATAAAAAGGCTCGTATTTTAATACTACCAATGTCTTAGTGAAATATTTTTATAGAAACATACTAAGAATAATATATTCTATAATTAAAACAACAAAGCTAAAGTTTAACTGCAATGGTGTCAGTGTAGGAACTCATCAAAGGTGAGGATCACCAAATTTTGTACTTTTTTGGAAGTTCAGCTACTGAATGTGAGGTTCGGGTTACCGTGTTTGGTTACATATCTTACAGGTTTGGTCGACCCTTTTGATAGATGTGATTATTTCATGAAATAGTTAGGTTAATTATCTAACGATATAACCCATCAAATTGTATTTTTTAATTATTATGTATTTATTATAGCGTCTGACATGTATTGGTACTAAATAATCCCTGTTCGTCCCAGTACTCGTCAAAATTAATACTTTTTTGACGGAAATTGGGACACGTTTGGAGAAATAAAAGTAGGCAAGTATCTAATATCGACATGCTGTGTTTATTTAATGCAAAAGTGAATATTGTTTTATAAAATTATATTTTTTGGGATACCTACATTATTATTGTTATGTAAAACAAAATAAAATGGTTAAAATTATCCTACTCTCAACTCACCATCAAATTATATTAGGAGGCAGATGATCCGTGAGATACTTGAGTGCCTTTACCTTATATAGTCATGGCTAAGGGATTCGAGACCTTCGCCACGACCATTGCAAACTGTGGTCAAGTACAATTAAAAGTATCCTTACAAGATAAGGTACTTTATACACTTTCGTTAATAATCATGTTGAATGTGTTATGTTTTATGTAGGGACCAATGGTTAAGAACCACCACAACATTTTCGGATTGATGGTTGCCTTGCCCTCTCTCGGATTTTGTAATCTTAATCATCATGTCTGCCAAAGGTCCTCCACTGTCAGCAGTGTTCAAACAACGGCCTCCTCCATAGATCTTCAATAGTACCGATTATATTATGCCTGCACCCAACCAATTCCAGCGATCTTTAGGTACAGAGTCGTCTTGTTAGTGGTCGTTCTTCACTGTTTTCAGACACAGCGGCCATTACTTCCTTGGGTTATATAGTCAGCCCACTAATAAGCCTTTTTTGCCTACTTTTATTCTTCTAAGGATCTCTTGATTTGGTCACGTAGAAAAATACTAAGCATATCCCTCCGTAGTCAAACGATCATTTATTAAATATATCGTTACTCGTGAAGGTGCTCTCAGTTTCCGTCTGATGCAGGTATTCTCGGGACATGGCATGATGGCAGTCTCGGGAAGGACCTGTATAGCTCGCGTGTATTGAGAATCAATGCCCGTTTCGTGGACTGTCCCAAGGATACGGCGCAGTACACGAGATTTATGCCCAGGTTAGACAGAGCTGCGCCGTGGTCGAAAGGGGGAGAGAATTATCAAAATCTTGCCGATGCGCATAAGCCACACCGGCAAATCTTTGAATTCCATGAGCTGTGGGCTGCTGGCGGCTGGCTTCAGGAATTCGCCATGCGATCAGACAATAACCCCAATCATGTTTGCCGCACAATATGAGGCAAGACGGGCTTTGAAGGGGTCTAGTAATCGCTGAGTCACGGCCTGTCATAGACGTGAAGAATGCCAGAAATCCTATAGCTGCGACTATAAGGCAAAGCACTATAGCATATCGAACACTGCAGAACAAACGAACACTGCAGCGTCTGTGATTACAGGAATACCGCAGTGTCTTATATAATTTGTACCGTAGTGCAGTTCCCTCAGCTTTCAGAGATTTTGCAGATCTCTGTATTGATAAACAAAGGTCTCCCCCATAGACTTCCACTTCAACCAGTGAAGCATACTACGACTCTTAGCAACGTTATTGAAGGTTTACTTTAATTTAATCACAGTTTATTGTAAACTGTGAAGTTTTCAGTTTATTGAAAACTGGAAGTTGTCAGCAAGTGATAAATTTTAATATCAAAACTCGGTGTTAAGACAGTGGGGTTATATGTGTTTTACGTTCGTATTTTCCTACAAATTTCTTCACATTATCATCCTTATCATATCAGCCAAATGAGGTCCTCTGTTGAACGAAAGCCTCCCCCATAGACTTCCACAATGACCGGTTATATGTCACCAGCATCCAACGACTCCCAGCGACCTTTACCAGGCCGTCTGTCCATCTGGTTGGAGGTGGTCCTACACTGCGCTTTCCGGTGCGTGGGCTCGACTCGAGAATATATTTGCCCCAGTGGTCATCCATTCTACGAGCTATGTGCCCCGCCCACTGCCACTTAAGCTTGCTAATCTTTTAAGCTGTGTTCACCACATTGGTTCTTCTACGGATCTTCTCATTTCTGATTTGGTCGCGTAGAGAAATGGCAACCATAGCTCTCTCCAGAGCTCGCTGAGAGACCTTGAGCTTTCTTATGAGGCCCGTAGTGAGCGACCAGGTGTCTATGCCATACGTCATCACTGGTAACATACACTGGTTAAAGGCTTTTGTCTTAAGGCACTGCGGTATTCCCGAAGAAAAGACATTGTGACGTTGAAGTTCTCCGAACGCTGCCCAGCCAAGTTCGATTCGACGAGTGACCTCTTTTATGAAGTTGAACCTATCTAACTTGACGGTTTGTCCCAGATCAACATACTCGTCAACAACTTCAAGAACAGAGTTCCTAATGGATGGTGGGATGGGCTTGACATGGGCATTTGAGATGATTTTTGTCTTACCCATGTTCATTTTAAGACCCACCTGTTGGGAAACTTTTGAGGTCATTGAGCATTGTGCTGAGCTCTAGGAGCAACTCTGCCATAACTACGACATCGTCGGCAAATCGAAGTTGAGTGATACACTCATAGTCACCATTGATGATAATGCCCAATCCTTTCCATTTTAGAAGCTTGAAGGCATCTTCCATTGCAGACGTAAACAGTTTTGGGGAAATATTATCTCCCTATCTACCACTTCTCTGAAACGGAATTGCTCCGCTCTGCTTCCGTACACTGCTCCTGTACTCGGACCGACATGGTGGCGTTTTTGTATAAGCACTTTAAAGCACTTCGATATACCGATAGTCAATGTGGCACCGCTACAGGGATTTAAAATAAAAAATCAATAAAAGGCTCTTTCATAGTCCACAAACGCTAAGCATAATACCTAGCAGATTATATTCATCGGTCTTCTATATAATCTGCCGCAGCGTATCAATGGTAGTAAAACCGGAAACCGGCTTGTTCGGGAGGTTGGAAATCATCAAAACTGTGCTTGAGATGATTCGTGATAACCCTGGAAAACAACTTATAGACAAAGCTCTTACGAAAACTTTGGGGCCCTTGTTTCGCTCAATCGTTTCCTGAACACTATTCGTGTTAAAGGTGCGAATATTGCTACGCAAGGACTTCCATATCTGTCTGCTGGTATGCTTCAGCATTACCAGAAGACTGGCGTCTGGCGCATCATGGCGAGTCTTTCTGCCATAAGATTAAGAGTATGGTCGGAAAACTTTTTTCGTCCACCTTTACGGTCGGTCTAAAAAACTTAGACCGACCGTAGTAGAAACTGTCCAAACGGTAGCGTTTGGACAGTTTCTACAAAACTACCATTTATGTCGTCCACAGAATGCAATGTTTTAGACACTCGAAGCGATTTTGGAGTTCAAGTTGAATGGTCTCAGGATTTTGGATATGAGCGGTAGATGGCCGGAGAGTAGACTTCGTTAGACGAGACCTCTCAACTTTGAGATTTATATTCAATGTGCCTCTTACCATCGGTGATCACTACCGGCTTTTACCCTATGTTCCCTGATCACGGAGACATCACTGAATTTTGTTTTTTATTGGTCATAATGAAGTCGATCTCATTCTTTGTGGAATCATCGGGGCTTGTCCAGGCCAATTCCTGTGAAGCGGCTTTTGGAAAAAGGAGTTCATCACGTTCACGACGTTCACAATCGTGTCCTTCGGACTTCTGATAGACCCATGACATCCCAGTGCAACTTTTCTATTTCTTCCTTCGGCTAAACGGTTTTTTCGTCTGCCTTCAGTGTGCTGTAGGTTACCAGCTTGGGACCACTAGACTACGTGTTGGGAATTATAATTATATATTTCCTATATCTTACTATAAGTTTCATTTGGCACTCACTCACTGCTTTTATTTTTATTCTTATTTGTTCCCTTTATTAGAGACAAAAATGAGGAAATATAATTTGAAAATAACAATTTATACTATCTGTATAGACTGTATATATAATAAACATTATCTTAATGTAGCTTTAAATTTCTCATATAAGTCAATAAATCTCAAATAATATGAACCCTATTTTTTATAAAATAGAGTTTAAATTTACATTGAAAATTGACGGGTACTGGGACATCTTGGCGATAATTAGGACAAATGTGTCGAATACTGGTACATATGGTAGTCTTTTGTTTTCTTTAAATATTTAAGTATGTTATCGTTTTATATTCGTTATAGTAATATATTTATCGGAAAGATGAATAAATTCTCTACCCTGTCGCACAAAACAAAAATTTCTAAGTTAACTCATTTTGAGGTGGCAGAGCTGTAAACACAGAAAAAGTCTAAAACTGACGAGTAATGGGCCGTTTACCTTAATTATTTCATTTTCGATTGATATCACTACAATTTCAATAGTATGAACGAAACGTGACAAAGCCAGACATCGTTTGAGTTATGTCCATTCAGTGTGATTAACAATACGCTTAACAATTAAAACGGATGCACAGGACCGGCGCAGGCGCGATCTGTGCTGTTTGTTTCGGGTTTATAATTGCGGGTCGCGGCCTGAGCACGCACAATCATCAGATAGGTCATACATAAGTAGGACACTGTTTCATGTATGTCCCGGCCACATCATATATTTCTTGACATGAATTACTGTTATTTTACTACTACACTACGACTACAATCAATCTTTTTAATCCAAATGGCACCTAATTCATATTTATTAATATAACCTCTGTTATAATTATATAACTCGTTCACTGAAAACAAATGCTGACCATTTATCATTTAAGTATACATAGGCATCCCTTGGTAATGCGTCTCTTCCGCAATGGTTGTCATAACATCACCCCCCTCGCATGTTCAATTTCTATTTGTGACTGATGGATGAACTTGTCTTTGTATATTTATTAACAATAATGTGTCAATTTTTATTGATATTGCGACTAGGAAAAGTATATAGACTATACATACTACCTATCGATGCCGTTGTGTGATCGTTATTATTGCCGGTCAGCGAATAACGGCTAATCCCCACTTCCCTACTTTAATATTATACATGCGAAAGTAACTCTGTCTGTCTGTCTGTTAAACCACTCAACCGATTTTGATGAAATTTGGTACTAAGATAGACTAATAAGGTATGAAAGTTTGTATGGTAATTCATCGTCGTCATTATCTATACTAATATTATAAAGAGGTAAAGTTTGTGAGGTTATAGGGGGTAATCTCTGGATCTACTGAAACAATTTTGGAAATTCTTTCACCAATAGAAAGCTACATTATTCTTGAGTGACATAGGCTATATATTATCCCGTAAAATGAAAAGAAAGCTATAGTCCACGCGGGCGAAGCTGCGTGCGGAAAGCTAGTAGAATATAAGTTTCATCATTGAAAGTATACATATACATCATGTACAGAATAATTTTTCATTAAATACGAGCTTTATCACTTAAGTAAAGTATAAGCATTTTTTGTGATTTTTGTAATTATTGCTAGATCAAATCAGCATTGTCAGAATATTGAGAGTGAATTCGAGATGAGATTCCAGTTCGAAATCTGTTCTTTACAGAATCGCACTACAGAATCGAAACGTTTAGCAAAGGTTACCGCCACACTTGTTATAAAAATCATGGCCTGTTTGCTTGATAGGTTTTTTTAGGTTTCAAGAAACTTTATTCGCAATAAAAACATAAATGACACTTACTTGAGAACAATACTAAAATCTTAAAACTACCATTACTTTGTCGTCATCAGTTAGAAGGATCAAGGACATAAAGTATCTCGCTATTAGAAACAATTTCTATTTGTTGAAGTTGAAGTGCCTGCACATCTCGCGCAAGTATCGTGTCGCAAGTCGTAGGACTGGCCTCACTCTTTTGAACAAGCCTGTTCTATCAATAAAACTTAACTGAAGAAAGAATATGCACAAAATACATGTAAATACCACTAACAAAGTGAATTAACGCCTAATTACCCAGCTTCCTGTCTCGTGCCGTTATTATAACAAAACAATAACTACTCCCTTTATAGTCATTAAAATCGTCGTGTCAGTTCATTGTTGGAGCGATTTCGGAAACGCGCTCGGAAGTCCAATTGGGAGCGCAAGCGCACGCCGGACGCAGGGCGCTGTGAAAGCACTCACGGCTAATTTACTGGTTAATTGATACATACCAAAGTTCTTCGTTCTTAATTATAAAGTATAACCTTAGTAAAACCCTTTGGAATGCGAGGGAAAGCGCGGGCAATAGCTAGTTGCAAATAAAATGAGGGTAATATGTGTAACCAGTCCAAAAGTAATCGTAAGGTGCTTGTACGCACAGCTACACATCTACCTATACAAAACCCGTTTACACTGGCCTCTTATCGTATGGAAGCTTATACAATGCGAGATCAGCTTATATTGGTAACTTGTAGTAGTAGTGTCGCGCTGGCATGTGTACATCCCAAGCAGTAAAATGTAGTCCAGTAAGTGTCCTGGAACCACCATTTCATTAGGACTATAACGGAATAGTAAGCAATTATAACCATGGAAAAGGGCCCAATTTATAGGCGTATTTAACCTAATTAAATATCTATAGTAGATTTGGTGAACACCACTTTGACCAATAACGACCTTATAGTTGGACTATCAGCGCTTAATGGAACCAAACACGACAATAACGGACACAGTGAATCTCTTACAAGCTCATACAAAGTGTTGTGAATTGGTTAATGTTGCTGCGCATATTTGTAAAGATTAATATTGATAAAGATCCATTTCTATTCTAAATATTATCTAGAATGTTAATTATGAGTAGAATGTTAGTAAACAATAATTCAAGGTGTATTATGTGTTATGTGCATGGCGCACGTATATTTTCGGTGAAGTACTTATTATAAGTTTTCCTTCAAAATTTTTACACGCCCTTTAAAATTTGCGTTTTCACTAAGTTGAATTATAAAATAATTTTGGTTTCAGTAAGACATACAACGAAAAGTCGCCATTTTGACAAAGTTGGTTTTCCCAAATACATTAACAAACCGTAATAGGCGTACTTGTCTAAAAATGGTTAATATCAGAACCATTACTTGGCCATATGTGGCCATATTTTTTGTTCTATAAAGTGAATTTATAAACCCTTATAAAACCAAGTAATAAGTGCAAATAGTTTCCAGTATATTTCGTTCTGTTTATCACTCTTATTGGCTTACTTTACTTAAAGTAGTTCTATAATTATTCTTGTTAGCAGTTATAAGTATAGCTTACCAGTTTATCTACTCTTGAGTGCACTTACACCTTCGCGACACTTTTATGGGTCACCCAAGCTTATATTGCACTTTTAATTACGCCCTATAAGTAATTATAAGTTAAAGTATAAGATCAGATTTACTATAAGACCAAACTAGCTCCATGCTTGCTATAATAAGCGTGGCAGCTGTTACTAGAACCGTTATGAGAAGATTATAAGTACCGGAGGCTTGTAACATCTGCACTATAGGATAATTTTGCTGCTTGGGATGCCAGCGTGAATGGTTCTGCTCGACCGGGGAAGTACTGCTCTCCCTCAGAATAGCATTTGCATACTGTTGCGTTTTATACGGTATGTGTAGAGCGCCGGACACCCAATTCCTTCCCCTCCCTTTTTCTTAAATAGGCTCAGCAACGCATCTGCCACTGGTTTGGTTTTGCAGATGTAGATGGGCAGCGATGCCTACTTACCACCAGCTCGCCTGCTAGTTTGCCGAGATATCCCATTAAAAAAAAACTGGATTTGTATAGGTTGACCTGTAGCCGTATGTACCACCAAGGTTAAACCCAAACAGTCTTAACTTTATCCAAAAGTATTTTCTCATGGTTTGATCTGCTTCTGCATTTAAAAATATTTCTTTAATAAATATAAGTATTTGGTATCTGTTGACATAGCAACAATTCTGACCTTTGTGATCCTTTAAGATTCTCATATTGGATACCTACAATACGTACACGTGTGAAAAGAACTGAATTTTCAATATAAAATAATTTATAACAAGTTATCTCATTGATTTGTAAGCTGGCGCCAGTTGATACCAATTGCGTTAAATCTGTTTTTCTAATACCTATCGTTACTGACCTGAGATAAACTTTAAGATATCGCATTCCACATTTATTTCATAAACTGTCTATGGCTGCTTAGATTCATGCTTGCAACACGACTTTGTCAGCTGACAATTATATGTAGACTTGGTTATTTTTTTAGGAAAATAATTGATAATATCTATGGAAATCCCAGATGAATACGACGGTTGTATGAGGGTAACTGCCGGACGCCGATAAAGATTTAAAATTACTGTGATAAAAAGTCTTAATTATACCAAAGGCATGACACGTATCTGGCAAAAAATATACATATAACATACATATCATCACGCCTGTATTCCCCGAAGGGTTAGGCAGAGGTGTACTAATGTACACCCACATTTCGCCGGTATGTTTAGGTCCCATGTAATAGGGGGCGAGCCTATTGCCATTAACCGGGCACAAATCCAAACTCCGAGCTGCTACTAGGAATTTCATAGAAAAACCCAATAACACTTTGCTCGACCTGGAAATCGAACCCAGGACGTCTAGCGTAGCAGTCGCACTTGAAACCACTAGACTAACGAGGCAGTTAATAATAAAGCAGCAAAAAATATATCTTGATACAAACTAACATTTGTTACAATTTTACAAGTTGGAAAATTGACCGAATCATCTGCCAATGTAGGTACGGCACAACAATCTATCAACTGCAATGTTAAGTTTGTCCTATACACATATTTTCGTTAGAGCATTATTTTGATTTATGATCGTAAAATATGTCTAATAAAGGCTGAATTGCGAAAATTAACAAAATAATCTATTATTATCAAATTTTCGAGTATTTTTAAATCGGACAGATACAGTGTTAGTCTGCTATCCCATACGATGGACGACACTTAAAACATCCGAAGTTTACTTACCGCTTTATATTCCTTATTTACTTATAACTGAGAAATTTATAGACAATACTCCATGTAGACTGTAATTTTTTAGAGGGCAAAATACGAGAACAGATCACGCGTTAGCCCACGCCAACCATTTTATTCTGGCAATTGGATAATGCTGAGGCAAATTGGGGCCCACCGGCGTTCTTCCCACCGCCTCTGCCACGCTGTAGCCTGGAGAGCTCTCCTACCAATCTACTGCCCTATTGTTAGCCTTTATCAGTTGATTTTACAACAACCAGAACTACCACTAATATAATGACTAAATTAGGTAATATAGGTGGTCTATTATTATTGTCTCGAAGATCGAAGGTATATTTAAAACATTTGTAGATTGTACCTACATAGAGATTATTTTATTTTACTTTTTAATGTAAGACGTTGTTTTTTTAGGTAAGAGAGCTTCATAAGTGGAGATACTAATATTTTCATATAAAAAATTACCCACGTTTCAATAATACCTTAACTTTCAGGTGTTACACAGTTAAGAAAGAAAGAAATTTATTTGATGCAGGTTACACAACTTTCAGAAATTACATTATTTAAGTTTGTTTCTCGCGGCTGCACCAAATAGGTCCAGTTCAGCATTTTGTCATGCTACCAGTGCCTGACGCTGATTTTCAACTGAACCTTTTGCGAGGTGCATATATAGTATCTTTAGTATATATAGTATCAATCATAACGATTGATGATGTATTAACATTCATTTATTTTAATGCAAAATTGTATTATAGTTATTATTTTGCATTTACTATTTGTATGTTTAAGTTTATTAAGTTAATGTAAAATGTGTTAATTATTTAAATATCCCTATTAAAAAAATCAATGTATTAATTATGTATATATAACACGTATATCCTGATGACTATGTAGATGACTAATATTTGTTTTATACAAGACTAACCGTCGAGTGACCAATAAAAGGACAATAAATCAAAACAGTAGAAGCTGAGTGCACTTTAGGATAATTTCGCTCAACAGACTGGTATCGTAGTGTTGGAGGGGCAATCGGGGGATATCGGCGTGGAGGGGAGGTGAAGAGAATTGTTGAATGGGCGCAAGCGCAACTCAGGAGCGGGTAATGAGGAAATAGGAATTAGCGGGCGGCGACGAACCGAGTGCAGTTCTTTATCATAACTAAGCGTATCTTCATGATTTACTATGGTTTTGATTAAGTAAGTAAAATCTTTTGCGAAACCAAACACTGCTGTGGAACAAATTTTAACTGTCTATTAGTATGGAAAGGGGTCTTGAGATAGTTTTCAAGAAATATTAGTTTGCAAGCTGTGTCTTGAATTAAGCCGTCTGGCTCTCAATTAATGTTTCACACTACCAAGAAATTAGAATTTCTAGTGCTCAGGTTGACTAGCGAAACTGTAACAAGGAACAACAATTAATGTAGCTAAAATTAGCAATGGGGTGACTTTGAAAGTGTACGGCCTTTGTTACATTATATATTAAAGGAGCATTATTTGTTCCATCCTTTGCAGTATTTAGGCATTTATATGTGCATTAATGTATTAATAATAACTTAGTATATTGCCATATAAGTTCATTAAAACCAATGAAAAAACAATCATAATTAACATTTATTAGCAAATAGAAGGGGCCGACTTAAATTCATATTGCACTTATTTCAATGTTCGCTCAATTAATACACGATACGAGTTTATCGTGCGCGTCAGAAGAAAGAGCTTATGAGAACCGTGAAAACACTCGTTTCAATTTGGGATCTCTGTTGCAAGAGTCAAAGCAATATTAATGTATTTTTTTTTCTGTCTAGTAGTTTGTTGTATGGCTATGCGTTTGGCCACGCTTTAATGAAAATTTACTGAGTCGATTTCGATCTAGTTTAGACTAAGCAGGCTCGAATGAGCCTCACCGTGGATCAGTTCGTCATAGTTAAATAATATTGTCTTAGGAATTTCATTTGGTGGTGAACTGGTGATGGTTAGAAATCTTACATCGTTGTTCCTTATAAACATATCGCATTGCTATGAATTGTATTATATTTTGGATACAAACTATACAATATACAAAAGAATATACGTCCATGTTCACAAGTCATCTCTCGAAATTAAAATATATTTTCAAGTAGAATTGTATTTTTATTATTGTGTATTTAGTTATCATTACTTTTCAATATTAATGTTACCACTGTTGCTATGCCTTGAAAAATATTAAGCTATTGGACGATATATGCAGAGTCAAATGTTGCAAGGGTCTTTTGGCCGTCAGTTAAAATTACTTTGTGGGATCTTTATTTCAGATAAATTATGAGATTCACACTTCCTTGATATACTTTCTTGTGATTAGATTACTGATATACTTCATTGTGTTAGTAAGACAAAACTTAAGTTAATATTTGTAACACAAACTAGCGCCAAGCTGTGACACT
Organism: Subacronicta megacephala; assembly: GCA_958496365.1. Lineage (NCBI taxonomy): Eukaryota > Metazoa > Arthropoda > Insecta > Lepidoptera > Noctuidae > Subacronicta > Subacronicta megacephala. The sequence continues at coordinate 6,964,795 of OY292524.1, forward strand.
TTTTATCGTCCTATCTCTTAGGTATATCAAGATGCTCAGCTTTGCTATGTTGTTAACAGAATAGGCTACTTTACTAAAAATAATCATGGTCCCAAAAACAAATTTAAAATTGGTTTAACATTAAGGAAGTTATAAGCATTTTCATTTAATGCTAGATAGAGACAGCATTATAGTGACTAGTGACGTCACAATCGGATATGCCATACATTTTCTATAGTAACACTCTTTTGCGGGAAAGAGACAGTGCATTCCCTCTAAATCCCCACCAAAAACTTTAAACGCTTATATCTATGAACTTTATTAAGAAGTCGATTAACGTCTTATATTTTATTTAATTTTTCATTAGACCTGTTATTTTCTACGAACTACGATTATGAGCTGGCGCTTGCATTAAAATATCTGAGCTGACTTTTGATTTGTTTACACCATGACTTTGTTTTTTAAACCTCAAATTCCCTCTTTTTCACACAATTATAATCATAGCTATTTGGAATATTCATGAACCTGATGCCATTTGCGGTCACATTTTATTTCCATGTTCCGCTACGAATTTGATTACATTATGATCAGAATATGCATACAATAGGAAGTTAACTACGTTGCTGATGTTTTCGTAATAAAACGAAATCTATAAACAAAACTCACAAGTGCTAGTCTCACTCGTGCATTGAGGGTTCCGTACACTTAAAATTGCTCTTACAAAAAGATAGAGCGGATTGAAGGACGAACTTAAGTTTGTAGAATAATAAGGTGTATTTATACTGTGATAATAATGTTCTCCTTACATCAATATATTTCCGTCAAGGTCGATTCTCCCAATGCCAATGAAAGTTTTTAATTTAATCTACAATTTACAAATAACCTTCGCACTCCGGCAAACGACAATATTTTCAGGACTGGGGTAATGTACCTTTTTAAAGACACATAAACAAAATATTTAAAAACAATATTTTGGACGTTATAAAGACTTCGTCTCGAAAATTTAAAATGTGACTATTACGTGTTAAATACCTTCTTCAAAAATTAAAAACTACCAGAAGCCGCCTGTTCGCCCGCCCGACAACTACGGCCATTATTTGATCCACATACACAGGACACATCTACTACTATATACTTAGGATCAAGTCCGTAACGGTGGCTTAAGGTTCTCTACGTTGTCCTCTTTCCTTCGCATGTAGGTGCCTATACCTGGTCGCAATAGTAGGACGGTTAATAAAGTAAATAATATTTGGTCATTATTACTTCACATACTTTCAGTACACAACAGATAAGTATTATAATACCTATATTAGTAGGTAGTACCTATGTATTATCTAATCGTTGCTTTCCTCGCGGTGGCTCAATGTTAATTCTAAAATGAGATCTTAAAATTTATCCGTGACGATCCCAATCCTACTTGTTGTACGTAATATTTTTTTTTTTATCTAAATCGTTTTATTGCTAAGCAGTTCATTTTCACACATAAATTAATATTAGTCGCAGGTACCTTTTACTTCCGATTGCATTTCATTTCCGAACTCGATCCAACGGACCGGGAAGGGGCATTGAATTTTTTATATTCATGCACTGGTCGCTACATGGTACGCTTAACACCAGTGCGCACCCTAAGACTAAACATTTTGATGATTTAAAATTAGATACTTAATTACTTTTCTACAGGTCATCTATGTAGATATTGTATGTATTTATACCTAAACTGAAAATATGTCATCAATCTATAAAATCACAGCTCAATAAATTTTGCTTATTGTTTTTATTTGATAATTTTAATGACCCTTTGGCTCTTATGGATGAATTTCAATGAATTTTAATATTATCATAAATCTCGTCTTAACAATTACTTCAGTAAGCGTTTAATGATTTTTTTTTTCCTAATTTGTTAATAAGTTCTTTTATTTATCTTTGTTCATGCTATGAACAAAGATTATTATCTTGTTATTTTATTTTATATGTTATCTTATATTTCTATTGATTTAATTTTATAAAAGTTCATAATTATTATATTCTATTTTTTTATATAACATTTAATAATTATTATTACAGCCGTTTATTGTACAAGCGGTGTTAACCTTTAATTAATTGTTACACTTGTAAATGTGTCGTTGTAGGTTAACCTGAATAAATAAATAATATGTACATATAAACCTACCTGTTGAACCATGCTATCTATTAAAAAAAACCGCATCAAAATCTGTTACGTAGTTTTAAAGATCTAAGCATATAGGTATAGGGACAGACAGACAGCGGTAAGCGACTTTGTTTTATACTATGTAGTGAAAACGAATGATCTCTAAAATAGATTCGAGGGGAGCAGGCTGGCAACTAGAAACTTCCTTCCTGCGTTCATCCGGGCACTGAGTCTCACGCGACCCTTGCGCATGCGCAACTCGGCAGCCGCACCATGCCACTGACCACCTAACATTCCGTAACTAAACCCCTTGCAGGATGAACATTCAGATGGAGTATTCAAATCAAAGTGAACATTTCTTGAATTTATGCCAGTAGAAAGGCGCATACTGTAGAGGAGTAAATGTTTAGTTAAAAAATCTTCACATGAAATGATGAAATCGAAAAGGGCAATACCTACCCGTCTTACCATTTTACCTAATGCATCAAAAAAAAATATTAAATCAATCTGCTACAAATACAAAATACAGTAAATACACAATACAAAAATATTACAGTTGCATAAAAAAATCTTCTCATTCTTTCTCCTAAAATTTTCATCATTATCCGAATCATCAAAGGACTACTACATCTCCCTTGCCAATTTAACGTTATTGTACCGACAAGACCGTCAAATGACAACTCTTAGAAAAAGTATAAACGATGGCCTTCTTTTTTGAAAACAGTAACAATTTAAAAGCTTAAATAATTAAAAGTTAGATTATATAATTATCCGAATGATTACTAATTAAACTTATAATAATTATGTGGGAACTAAATCAATTAAATAGATACCTACCTTAGTTGCCTAGATAAAATCAATTTACCTTAGTACTTACCTATATCGTTCTTGCTTTGATTTGGTAAGGTTAGATCGAATTTCTTCTTTTACTTCGAAGTAAAACAAGAAAGATCGGAGGTAGGTAGTCAATGATCGTAAGAAAATAATTCGTTAAAGTAGGTAAAAGAAAGGGCGGTATGTTCGATGCTTTTGTAGCCACACCTTGCGTCTTGACGAAAGATGATAAGCAAACCTTGTTCAAGCCATTGAACTATGTTAGTAGTACCTCAGTGGTTCAAGCAATGTGAAATGAGATGTTATTATAAACAAAATCTCTTGCATTCTTCAAAACCGGAAGCGTGCCTTTAAGTTAAAGGTAAGAAGCAAGTGTATCAAAATACACTAAACTTTACGTTTAGTTATGTTACTTTTAAGAAGCTTATTATGTCTCTCACTGTTCGGTATCTAGACTTCCGCGACCGACTTTTCCTCCGACCGTGGGTCTAACCGTGACTGTAGAGCTCAGAAAACTGGTGCGGATTTAGGTCCAACATACCCTACCGCCTCCCGCAGGGGGCAGAAGATCCATGGGGATTTTCCACATAACAAAGAAGGGTCTTCTATCCTGGGCTTCTTCACTGCATAGTATAAAACAAAGTCGCTTCCTGCTACCTGTTTGTCCCTTTGTATGCTTAGATCTTGAAAACTAAGCAACGGATTTTTTTAATAGATAGAGTGATTCAGAAGGACCGTCGAGAAAACACGCGGGCGAAGCCATGTTATGATAGGGTAGGATGTTATACTATTAAGACATTGTTCCATTTTCATTGAAATAAAGGTACATATGTATAACTCCACCTGTCCGAAAGAGTTTTACTAAGAAATTTCATAACAATATCCATTTTGAATAAGTATTACAGAGTAGTACTGCTATATTGTTATTGGAATGAAAACAAATAATAATAAATGGAAGCGAGCCAATTGACTTCGTTTGCTACCCGAGGGGTGCACTTGAGCGTCCAAACCGCCGCCACTTGAGCTTTTTTGCGTTACGCAGGGCTCAGGGTCGTAAATTGGAAGTAACTGATAATTTTGACATGAACCAGTAGTAACTGTCAGAACCCCAAACGAATGCATTTTGTTACAAACTATAAGATTGATTAGTGTAACCAATACTTATCTGAAAACTTAACTGTTATGGCAACGTATTCTGTGGTTATGGTAAATAAATGAATAGCAAGTTTATTTTTAATTTAAAATCGAAGAAAATTCTAATTCTGCATGTCACCGAATTTCTCTGAAACAGCTTGACTGTTCATGATATTTTTGGAACTTTTGAGTGGTTCCCTAGATGTATGGTTTAGATTCATAATTGGACCGGGATGCAACCTGGAAAAAGGAGGGACCACTAGTTTGGTAAAATAATTATTAAAATAGCACTGAAAAATCTAAACTACCCAATTGTTGTGTTCTATTTTAAAGTGATTGATGAAGTGATGAACTCACGAGGAGCGCTGCCTGAATGTAGGTACAGGTGTTCGAACTGCAGATTACACTAATTTTTAGTTTCCATTATGATTGTTATGTAGTGATGATTAGCTTTAAAAAAAACGGTTAAGTGAGAGTCAGACTCGCTCACGGAGGGATCCGTACAACTTATACCTACGTTTGTAAATAGTTCGTTCATAGGGAATCGAGTCAAAGATTTTTCCCTTTTTTCCGATTACGCTGTAAGTCCCCCCCCCCCCCAAAAATCAGTCCCCAAAATGTATACTTTCAAAAGGTATTGATGTCTTTAAAGGTGACATTGAAAATTTGAAATCAAAGTTATTTTACTTATATCCAAAAAGAGAGTACGTTACTCTAACGAAAAGATAAACTGTATTGAGGATCAAACTTAACTTTGCCGTTAGAAAACAGTTGTCTCCTTAAATCGATATAGGTCGCGGTTAGTTTACCTACTACAATTAAGTTTGTAATCAATAAAAATACATTTTAAAAGTAACCTCTTGCCAAATTTCAAGATAAAAGGTCAACAGAAACAGGAACTGCCCTATAGGGTTTTGATTCCCTTGGGAGTGTTAAAATATTCGACATATACGGAGCATAACAGTATCCTTTAAATCCGTTGACTTGAAACTTTTGATTGCTCTAACAAGGGATTGCGCACAATTTGATATTTATTAAAGCATAATACCTTCTCGTGATCCTAAGAAAAAGGGGCGTGACAGACAGACGGACAGACGACAAAGTGATTAAGGTTCTGTTTTTTTTTCTATGAGGTACCGAACCCAAAAAAAATATACTAGGTTCTGTAAAATATTTGAATTCAGGATAACAAAAGAACTAGGATAGTGTCCACAAACCTGTTATGTTCAAGTGCACGGTCTAGCTAGCTTCAATGTTATTTAGTTAACAAATACGCTTTTGTACGTCTCGTGTCAGTTTAGTTGCGCCATGCCATCCGTTTACTATAACGATTGTATTTTTGTGTCTGGTTGTAATAAATATGCATAATCTTTATGTGCAACTTATCTTTTGTTTTTGAAACAGTATTTCATTAAATACCTTATATCACAAACAAGGTTATAGGTGACACGCTGTGATTTAGTTATCACTGTATATCTAAAATTTATTGTAAATTATTTTAATAATTTTTCAAGTAGGTACCCAGCTATGCTCACCCAAAAGAACCTCTTTATTTTTTATAATACTTTCAGATATGAGTAGGTAGGTACTATTAAAGATCAGCACCAGTAATTTCCGCTACGGAGCTGTAAAAATGGGTTACCCAATACAGGGAGTACCTACATAAAAATATACTATAAACAAAACTTATCGGACTGTTGCATTTTATGATCGCTAGTATAGTTATGGACGATCGATTTTGACGCGCTAGTGTAAAACAATTAAAATATGTTAGTTGTAAACAAATACATCACGACACCATTTTTTTATTAGGTACTTTCTTCATCCGAAGTTAAATATTATCAATAACTATCTATACTTATATTGTAATATATTATTTATTAGGTATAATAATATAATATTATAAAGCTGAAGAGTTTGTTGGTTTGTTTGAACGCGTTATTTCAGAAATTACTGGTTGGAATTGAAAAAATATTTTTGTGTTAGATAGTCCATTTATTGAAGGTTATAGGCTATAGACCATCATGCTACGACCAATAGGATAAACAGGAAAAATATTCCTTTTTGAGAGCGCAAATATCTTGTATGATGTAATTGTTCCTCTTTGAAAGTTTAAAAAAAGTTCGGGCCAGCATATGTCTGACTTGACTCACTATAACCTTTTTTTTATGGTAATCAAATTTGTTGGAATTTAATGCATTTTTGGCGAAGGAGTTTTATCAAGATAATATTAATCCATAACCAAATAATAATATAATATTATAAAGAGGAAATATTTGATTGTTTGTTTTTTTTTTGTTTGCATTGAATAGTCTCTGAAAGTACTGGACCGATTTGAAAAAAAAATTCATCCAGGGAAGTTACATTATTCCTGAGTTACATAGGCTTTATACTCGTATTATCCCCGTAAAATGACAAGAAACGCGGGCGAAGCCGCGAGCGGAAAGCTAGTGTAATAATAAGATTTCGATACAACCTTATTTTTATGTAAGCATTAACCGCTTAAATCATAAGATAATTATTTATATGTATTGACTTACCTGTTGCACGCTGCAATCGGATCCACAACTTACATCGAAGTGTCCATCACCAGTCCGATTCTGTAAGAATATTGACATATAATATTAGACACTATCATTCATTGTTATGATGGTGGCAAACGTAGCTGCTGTGCCTGACTGGTTTTTACATTGCGAAATGCTCAGTTGTAAAAATCCGAACACGCGTTAGGATTTCTGCCCGGTTAATGGCAATAGCCTCGGTCCCTATTCGAACTAAAACAGCGATGTAGATGTACAGTAGCAGATATCTACAGTTATTCCTAAACGTTCAGTGAATTCAGACGTGATGGAATGTTATTTTTTTTCCCCCAATATTGAACAAATTCTTCGTTGCGAGGACGTAACAAACATACCTAAAAAATCACTCAAGCTCGGACTAAATATCCGTGAAACACACAAATATTAGTCTCGGGTAGGAATGGGACCTAGGACGCACGGCGCAACGGTAGCGGCAACGCGTAGTTAGATATTGTGGACATTATTTATTTTGCTAAATAGGGTCTTCACGGGATGTTCAACAAAGTCCTGATAATTTCCGTTACGACCGACGTGACGCGGCGACTCGAGTGTAACCAAGCGTGCTAATCATTAAGGCGTACCTGTGCCTGTAATTTACGTGTGATAGAATTCGGTTTTTTATGTAAGTTGATTTGAATACTTATTGGTATTATTATCCAGTTTTTATTTCTAAATTGTGACAATCAATAAAATATAATAATTTAAGAGATTCGATGAAATATAATTATTTACCTGGTCTGCATACCTACTAAAGTTACGACAATCATACTTTACTTATTACTTAAGTATTTAGGAAGTAGGTAGGTACCTACTACTACCTACTCAAAGTCCTTAAAAGAGCTTATTTCAAATTTAGTTTAATTTTCACATGTAATATTATATTTTTCCATTAATGGATCATTATATATTTTACTAGTTCTCTGCCTAATTCCCTTATTAATCTGGGGATCGTAAGCGCACCTGATACACAACAGATCCAATTTCGGGTTCAATTCCCATGACAAGCAAAGTTTTACCTATCTGGTTTTCCATGAAAATTCAGTAGCAGCTCGGAGTTTGGTATTGTGTCCGGTTATTACCTACATGACGTGTTCTAAATATCAGCGACCGGAAGTGGGTGTAGGTGTACTATTACACCTCTGCCTAATTTTTCGCGGAATACTTCTATACATACAGACTCTAAAAAAGCGGTGACATGAGAACCAAACCAAACAGTTGTTCCTCTGCCGTGTTTGCAATACCTTGCTAAATAGGTTGTAGTTCTTGTTAGTTGCCTATCCCTTTTTATATTAGGTATATGTGATTTTTGCTACCGTGCGACCGGAATCTGCTGGGTGGCACACCAGAGGCTTCACCTCGAAATTTGATCCTTTCGTGGTTTTCACGTTTGGTTTTTTTTTTAGTTGGGTAACCTTAATTATGCTTACTTTAATAAATCTGCTACGGGCAAAACTAAACTTTTATAAGTTTTCACTTTTTACGTAATCGTACTAAACCCTGGCTAAAATTGTGTGATTGTTAGGGTTGCGTTGCTAGTTATTGTTTTTTAATAAAATATAAATTATCCATTCACTACATCTCTAGATTTGCTCTTCAACAATATTATTTATGAAAAAGGCTCACCCGTCTAGCACTACATACTCACTTGACGTTTAGGAACTTTGATCTATATTTAGCGCGTTTGCGTTGATTATGGTGGATCGCTAATTGACGACAATTACTTAGATGTGCGTTGAACCTGCACTACAGACGCCGCAAATAAACTTAGTACATACACTAAATAATCGATTAATCCTTGCCTATGAAACGATTAATGCAATACTTATTTATGAATGAACGCACTGAGCAGTGCGTTATATCATGCATTTGTGTCATTTACGTATAAAGTGGGGAATTTATTATTTCCACAAAATATTATTATTCATTTTAAAGAACTTATAAATTACTTTCCAAAAATATTGATTGCTAAGCCAACCTGGAACGGGCATTTTTCGTTGCATCTTGTCACGGCTTCCGCTCCAAATTTCTCGGTGATGGAACTGTAATCGCAGCCAATTGTCCGAGCGGACAAAGCCAATCCGAGCAGCGACAACATCAGCCATTTGTGCCAATTCAGTGGCGCACTCATTGTGCCCCGGTATCACCGCCACCGTCGCTGAATTTACTCTTGCGCACCTTCACACAAGTCACACATCTTTTCCACAATATAGCATAATTCTTTATAACACTGTATTAATTATATTATACAATTTCATATGGACTTAAGTTAAAACACTTAATTTTAGTTTGTAAGTTAACGAGTTTACTTACAGGTAAACTAAACAAAATCTCGTTAAGCGGAATCGATTCCGCGGCGTATCGATAGTGTCCTCCAAAAACGTAAAGCGCGGCTAGGGACCGTACGATGCGCGTACGCAGCTAAAGCTACTCATGGACTGAGTTGCGTGTATCCACCCACCGCGCACAGGCCGGAGCACGCGCTACGAGGACGAGGACGCTGCGTTTGGGCGCTATAGTAGCTGTATCCCCTACCTGTCCTCAAAATCACTTTGGCAGGTCTACCTGTTTATATTCACCTCGAAGAATATCAGCCTTTAAATACATTAAAATTAACTACCAATCATTGACAGTTCATTTTAAAACAAAAGCGCTATCTTTTCTAGATTGTTAAATATCTGGGATAATAAATTGGTGGTGTTCAATGTGGTAATATTATACCTATTGGTGCTGTAAGTAGAATAGATCAGGTGCTGAAACCTTAGGTGATCAAAAAATTGGGGCCGAAACAGAAAAACTCCAATAAATTTATACTAACTTTACCTACCTACTAGATTTTATTCTTTTTCTTGTTATTTCAGACGAGTAAAATATAATAAGTATAGGTAGACAAACTCTTATAATTTTTCAACTAAGTACTTAAGTTTCTTTCGATCCTCTCACTGGTTACCTAGATAGAAGTCCACAAATTTTGATAAGTAAAACATTACACAACACATACAACACAACAACAACAAGGTTCCCTCATTATAATATGTATTACAATGTTTCCTATGAAAGTTTAGCATCGGCTTATTAGGATGGAGGCGTCTATTATTCAGTACGTATCATGATTTATGCAAAATCAAAATTAGACCAAAAATATTATTTATGGCTTTATTATATTAGAATAGATCAAATAATATGGCTTCCATGCCTTGGAAAACACGTAAAGCTGTCGGTCTCGGTTGTCATACAACATCTATCATAATCGTTAGTGGTATTCAGAAAGAAGCCCAAAGAAATAGTCGAATATCGGTGTTGCCCAGATAGGTTGCGGTGGTCTCATTCTTCGAATCGTTTCCTGTAAAATATTGGAATTTAGCCGCATCTTATGATGAAATCAAATAATATGGGTACGAAGAGAGAAATTGATGAGATGATGGTCGATAGAGATAGGTAGATACAGAGATGAGACATTAAAAGTAAATAAATATTAATTAAAATTAAAGTCCAACTACAGTTATTTCTATGGTTTTTCTTGTTTCAATAGATTTAATGAAAAAAATAATCATATCTCTGGATCACAAACATGAATCTCATGTCTGTGCTCTGGATCTACGTACATTTGATATGCGAGATTTCAACTCATACTTATATGTATTTGAAATCATTTACTTTATTGAATCTATCTATACCTACCTCACTATACTATACCTACTAATATTATAAAGCTTAAGAGTTTGTTTGTTTACTTGAACGCGCTAATCTCAGGAACTACAAAGTCCGATTTGAAAAATTATTTCAGTCTTAGATAGCCCATTTATCGAGGAAGGCTATATATCATCACGCGTAGACTAATAGGAGCGGAACATTTTAAAAAATGTTGCAGAAATGGGAAAAAATATTCCTTTTAAATTCAGAAAAGCCGAGAAAACACGCGGGTGAAGCCAGCTAGCTAGTGGAGGAATAAAAATTGAATGACCATTTTATCGGTCATTTTTCACACTGTGCGGCATAGTCCAGGGTAGAAACCTTTAAAAATAATGAAAAGTGAAAAGAAATTATAGTAGGATGAAACCCATTAGAAAAGGAGGGAAATATTATAAAAATGAAAGGAAAAATAATTTACGGGCGATCTGAGGTTGGGAAGGGGATGGGGGTGAGTTTTTAAGGGTATAAAACGGTTTTTCTCGATTTCCGGCAAAACTAAAAGTCCTATCGAAAAAAGTCAAATGGCAAAGTTGTAGATAATAAAAAGATCTAAAACTTTTGTATTTACACTTTTTTCACATAACCTCAAAATTTATGTGAAAAATTCAAAAAACCAAGGTTTTGGTTTTTTATTTTTATCTTTTACAAATTTTTTTTTTTTAACGAAATTTTGTGAAAACTTACCTTTTTATGTCCCAAATACGCTGTAATTTATTTGATTAAAAATATTTATTTTTTCACCTTATTTTGAATTAATATCGAAAAAACACCCTAATTTTCAATCGAAAATTCACCCGTCAAAATATCAGCTTTTTTCAAAAAGTTGGTATGGTTTCTGTTCGTTGTAATCTCTACTTTCCGATGGTGAAAAAAAAAATATATGTTACTATGGTAAATCTTCTCAGAAAACGCCAAAATTCAAAAAAAACTTAAATTCGAATTTTTTTTTTTATTATTATAAATAATTTTGAGCTATTTATTAAAATTTACACTTTAATTACTCGAAAAACGTTAGATTACATGTGACGTTGATAACAAAAAAATTACAAATAAAAATATACTACTATAATTAACAAAAAAATAAGTTAATTAAATTAATATTTAATAAGACATCTACAATATTTGGAGAAAGTTGTCTAATTTTCTTTAAATTATATGCGTAGATGCCTATTTATAACTATTTTGAGATAAATTATATATATACCTGAGTAGATATACCTGAGTGACCTACGAAAAATTGTAGCCCATCAAAAGGTATTTCGTGGAGAAGTGTGGGTCTTACTACATACATACCTACTAATATATACTATATATTTCGTAGCAGCTGTGACAACCGCTAGCCTAACCAGTATTCGAAATATAGTACAGTATACAACATCGTTTATAAAAATACACGTGCACGCTGAGTTTTTTTTTTTTTTATCTTGTACTAAAATATCATTTAATTTCAATCTTTAGGTTATGTTACGTTAAGCATACTATCTTTTAAAGAAAATATTACGATTTTTATGGTTGAGTTGATTGATACAGATAAAAATAGAGACAGTATTTACCTTCCTATGCAGATTCGAAAAGTTTTTTTGTTTTTTTTAAGTAAACTTGTCACAATTATCTTCAAGAAACTCAGCGTGCACGTGTATATATAGTATATATTAGTAGGTATGTATGTAGACCCAGACCCGCCTAGCCCCTTCCCCACTTCTCCACGAAATACCTTTTGATGGGCTACAATTTTTCGTAGGTCACTCAGGTATATCTACTCAGGTATATATATAATTTATCTCAAAATAGTTATAAATAGGCATCTACGCATATAATTTAAAGAAAATTAGACAACTTTCTCCAAATATTGTAGATGTCTTATTAAATATTAATTTAATTAACTTATTTGTTTGTTAATTATAGTAGTATATTTTTATTTGTAATTTTTTTGTTATCAACGTCACATGTAATCTAACGTTTTTCGAGTAATTAAAGTGTAAATTTTAATAAATAGCTCAAAATTATTTATAATAATAAAAAAAAAATCGAATTTAAGTTTTTTTTTGAATTTTGGCGTTTTCTGAGAAGATTTACCATAGTAACATATATATATTTTTTTCACCATCGGAAAGTAGAGATTTCAACGAACAGAAACCATACCAACTTTTTGAAAAAAGCTGATATTTTGACGGGTGAATTTTCGATTGAAAATTAGAGTGTTTTTTCGATATTAATTCACAATAAGGTGAAAAAATATTTATTTTTAATCAAATAAATTACAGCGTATTTGGGACATAAAAAGGTAAGTTTTCACAAAATTTCGTTAAAAAAAATATTTTTTTGTAAAAGATAAAAATAAAAAACCAAAAACTTGGTTTTTTGAATTTTTCACATAAATTTTGAGGTTATGTGAAAAAAGTGTAAATACAAAAGTTTTAGATCTTTTTATTATCTACAACTTTGCCATTTGACTTTTTTCGATAGGACTTTTAGTTTTGCCGGAAATCGAGAAAAACCGTTTTTTACCCTTAAAAACTCACCCCCATCCCCTTCCCAATCTCAGATCGCCCGTAAATTATTTTTCCTTTCATTTTTATAATATTTCCCTCCTTTTCTAATGGGTTTCATTCTATTATGATTTTTTTTGGTTTTAAAAATTATCGACCCTGGTCTAGCAGTAGAGTGATGATGATGTTTTGGTGATATTTTGTTAAGTTCCACGAAAATAACGTTACTATAAACTTAAATAGCCCTTGATTAATGGTACCTATTTATGTTATAGTACTAGCCCAAATACTGGTAAATCTTTAGGTTTAACGATTCCAGTCCGTGTTCGGGTAATGGCAGAGCAGTACCTAAAGATGTTAAAAATTAAAAGTTTCTTGTATGTATTGTTTAAGAAATGAAATCATGTCAAGATTGGAATGCTCCTAAGCGTGGGAAGACATCATGATGAGTGCGTAGTTAAATTAATTGAACTCTCCACGTACTGGCGCAGTTCGTCGTAACTCGTAGCATTCGACGGCCTTGCTCCTTAAACTGATATACCTACAGTTTGTTCAAAATAACTCAGCTTGTCTGAAGTTAGCCGTTCCGAAACACAGCGTTAATAAAATCGTTTAATTTTGTGTTTTTATACTTGAATATCGAAATTAGTAAAGCCCCAATTGACAACATTCAAAATTATTACCTAAGCCCCTAAAAAAATACCGTTTCTTTATTTTCCTATTCTGAGTCCCAAAATATTCTTTAATATATTTTTTTTTGTATAATTTTTGAGAAAAAAAAACTAATACATGTGGTGACGTCGGTTATCAGAACGGTGGCGGTGGAGTGTAATAGAAATCTTTGCCAAGGGGTATTACTTTAAAGTCACTAAACTCTGGTTTTAAAAGCCTGATAGGAATGTCATGATACGTCGAATTTCATTGTCAAGTACCGACGACATTTTTCAAAAAATCGAAGGTATTATCACCGTTCAACCGTTGAAATGTCGTAATTTTTTTGCATCTACGTCTGTCGAACTCCAAAAAAAATATGAGTATCCTATTTTTCGATTTAGTTTCAATTAAAATTATAATATAGATATGAATGTTAAAACTGCTAAATCACTTGCGGACAAATTCTGTCAGGCTTAGTTATTTCGAACAAACTGTACTTAGTTACGATTTTATAAAGCGTACCCTGAGATTAGGAAAATAGGTATATTTTGATGAGGTTTCACATTTATATTGCTGGTTTAACTTAAAATCTGGTCCATGTTTCATGTTGATACGCCGAGTTACCAAAGCCTTTTGGAACGTGAGAAAAACGGCGGACAACGGCTAGTAACGAAATATAAAGTGACGTTCTAAGCTATTGGTAAACGTTTAAAGTAATTGTTGGGATTGATGGGGATGCTCTGCCCCTTCCCTGCAAAACGAGTGTTCATATAGAATTTCTATGGGCTATCGGTTTGTTTCATTGTAATGATTATTTCATTCTTTCAGAGACTATAGCGGTTTGTAAACCACTATAGTCAGCTCTCAGTCTTGCATATAATTTTAATACAATACAATTTTAATTTTGTTTTGTTGATTGAGTTTTATAAGGGCATGAATAGAATAGAATAGAATCATACATATATTCGCTAGAGATATGGTTTTACAAAACTGTTACATTTTGGGAAGGTACACAGACATCTCACCATTCTCACCTATAGTAGGCACGCGAAAGTTACATATTTTATAATAAATTACATGAAAAAAATACAGTGAACTAGCCTATTATGGAAAACTGCCATCAGTCAAGCATTGCTTAAAAATTGGTTATTAGAAAATTACCCATTAGTTGTAGCATTGTTATTAGTTTAATAATGCCATCCCTTTTTTTTTGACACTATTTAGAAAGTAGGGAACATTACAGCCATTGCAGTTCGGTGCATAACATGTAGATGTCGCTATATCTATAAATAGGTCGTTTCAAAGGTTGATGGTAGGTGGCGCTATGTTGTACATTGTATTATTAATGATGTTAATAATGATCGATCATAAAAATAAACAGCGTCATGCATAAAACATTGTTTAGTTTTTTAGCGATAAGCATTTAGGTACCTACGTCAGCTTGTTTTTTTCCTTCTTTTAGCATATCCGTATCTACGCGCTACGTAACGGTTAAAGGGCAGTCGCCAAATTCAAATAATGTTTGGTTTTTCGCTTATTGTTCGGCTATAACAAAAAAAAAAAGAATTTCGCGCCCAAGGTTGAAAGTTTAGCCTTAAAACTGATCGAATTAAAACTAATTTGTAAGCAAAGTAGGTAGCTTGGTATCGACCTAACTAAATTCTGCGCATTAATCATAATCGCATAGTATTTAATCAACTAGTCGTTATTGTATGGACGCCATGAAATAAAATTCGAAACAGTGTTTTAGAAAAGCTGTTAGGTAAAATGAATTAGGGTACCTACCTACAATTAAAATATAAATTGCTCATATTTTTAGTGTGGTGCCCATTTGGTGCAGCTGTTGAAATTTATAACAGACTTCAATAAAAAAAAGGATATATAACAATTCGACCCATATGTAGGTATTCAATAAAAATATAGGGGCCTCCAAACAGATGTGCTAAATTTCATAAGTGTATGTATGTTTGTCCACGAATTTCTCAGGGTATAGGTACAGAATGAAGCGACGAGACCAATATATTTCAATATAATATAATAATTTATAGAGAAAATACTTAATAATAATATCATTTATTGCTCGAAACACTGTCAGGATAATCATGTTACTTTAGTGGTAGTTCTGCATGTTTCGCAGTTTTCTCTGTATGCAATATTAAGTACTTATAAAGTAACAACAAAGGGAAAAGTTTATCAGAATTATACCCATAATCATATTGAAATAAATATTCAATTTTTGTTTTTCTAATTATTTTGAAAATATTTCATTATTTATTTATCATCAAAAAAAATATTTGACGCTGTAAAAATCTTTCTCAACACGTCATTAATTAGTTAGAGTACATTTTTAATTTATTTGTAGTTAGTCCTCTTATGGGTATCGGTATGTGGTTATAAAATTTTGCTTTCTTTCTTTTGATGATAAGGATTTCTACGGCTAGGCAACATAAGTTTGGTTACATCTCTGGGTCCATGATTTTTATTACCACTGGCCTTTCTGAAAATCCAAAATATAATTGAAAAACAAAGCCTTGTTACCAAGCCTCCATTTACAAGCAACTCAATAAAATATATGAGCCGAGCGAGTAGGGCGGCTAGCGCCCGGGAAGAGACGCGTATGCTCAAGTGTTTGGACATCTCTGTACTGTTACTTTTCTTGTGAATAGAAAATAAAAGGTAAATGCCATAATATTCATCACACAGGTATTCCCCGAAGGGTTAGGCGGAGGTGTAAGTACTAATGTATGTTTAGGTCCTAGTAGTGTCTCGCTATGGGTCGGCATGACCGGGGCGGTACTACTCACATAGAATATCGACGTCAAGTAGAGGTTTGCATACTGTTGCATAGAAATATAAATAAAATATACTGTTGTATTTCGTACGGTGTGTGGAGCGCCGTAGACCTAATTCCTCCCTCAGCCCTTCCTTCTCCTTTTCTCCGTCCCTTCCCTTTTCCTTGGCTCGGCAACGCAAATCATTTGGTATTGCAGATGTCCATGAGCGTTGATGATTTGTTGATTAATTACCATCAGGTGGCTCATCTGCTCGTTTGCTGAGTTATCCTATAAAAAAATCTCCGACTGCTCACAACACTTGGCTCGACCTGGGAATTCAACCCAGGACCTCTAGCGTCAAAGAATATCTATGCGTCTGCTGTGTTTTCAGTCTCAATTTTCCTCTTCCCGCACCCAATTTGGGAGAGCTCCAAGTTTTGTTATTCTGCAGTGCCAAAGTACGAGAGATCAGTGATTGTTACCTAACAATACTATTCGCATTATATTTAGTGTTTGATTTGAGGACCACCGCTAAACTTTATCGATGGTTATCTACAAAAAAGTGAATTAATTTATTGTAGGTAGGTACTTTAAAAGAACAGCGCGTTTAATTGCCATAGTTAATTTTACAGTTCATGCGTACCTACCTAAGTATAGGAATATATTCAATGTAATTCTACCGCAATTCATTGGACGCAATTTAGATAAAGATTATAACTGTGGTAAATGTCAAGATAAAGGATTTTATTGTGGAGCTTGATAGAAAAGACGTGTTGGAGAAATAATCGACTTATTTCCATTTTAACTGTGATACTGAGTGTGTCGGTGAATATAAGACCGGAAAACATGGCTTCGGACATAGTCGATTTCAAGGTAAATGATTTTAATTTGCTTTTATCCTTACATTTAAATTATGTTGCTAGTGGGTAAACCTCACACTAACAAACTCGCATATTCTTTGTTACGTAACATAAAATAAATTTTAATAGAAAAACTTCGATTGCGAAAGTAGATATAATTAGGTAGAATTTTGTAGAATTAATAGTTTTGGATTAATTAAATTTTACTAAATATGCAATGAATATCTATAGATGTAGGTACCTTTATATAAGTACTCTGAAACTTTTATTTACTTCTTAAAGAAAAGAAATAGGTATACCTATTTCTTTTAATTTATTTCTTTATCCGACTTAAAAAAGGCGGTAATAGGTATACCTATTTCTTTTAATTTCTTTCTTTATCCGACTTAAAAAAGGCGGTTAGTCCCTCTATGCTCTAGTCCCGCTATGCCACACTAAACACATAAAATACCTACTAAAAAGTTCCGCTATGCACGTAATAATATTTGCGGGCAGTGATGAAGAAAATTGTGTGTGTTTGAAAGTGAAATAGTTAAATAAGTAGTTGTGAAATATTTTATTTGCCCATTTCAAAAGTAAATTAATAAAACATTGTATGTAAGTATGTGTTGTCCTATTCTTGATCATCATTAAATATGTTAAAACAGATTAAGTTTCGCGCTTGTTAAGAGAAGCATAACAATAAGCCCTTTCGCGAATGGGAACTGGTCCTTATCTTTAGCTAAGATACTGCTGGAGTAATGAATTAGGTTAGTTGTCGGTTCTTCTATGGCAATGTCGGTTGCAAGTTGTTCAAGTGGTTTGGTTCAACATTTTAAAATAATTGATAGTAGACGTGGTGGAAGAAGTTTATTACATGTCGGGCACAAATAAGCTCGGCGAAAACATCTTTGAGAACGGTTTTTTTTATTTACGCTCATTTATATTTTACTAGGTTTCTGCCCGCAACTTCATCTGTATGTAAAATCAGGATTTGAACAATCTGTGTAAAAAATCTTATCCTGATCCGTCAAGGCGTTGAAGCATGAGCAAACATTCAAACATCGTAACATAAATATGTAATATTAAATAATAAGCAGATTCTGTAGAAAAGTCTACAGACTGCGTTAATGTGGGTAAAGTATTGACTTACAGCTCTATTCATAAACATTTCATATCTGTCGTTTTGACTTTTATGATTGTCAGAAAGAGATTAAACTAATTTTTACTTACAAACGCTAACGCATATTATATACGAATAGATATATATATTTTTTAACTTGAATTCGAACACTTCTTTCCAACTGTACTTTTCTTTTCTTGTCAAATCTGTGGTTTTCGTTGAACGACAAAATTGGTGCAAAGCGAAACCTTTTATTAGGTATTTTTCGAGTCGAGCATAGCGGGACTAGAGCATGGCGGGACTAACCTGTTCAGAGCCGCTGTTCTAGTTGTATAGGTATTACTAATTTGGCTTCATGACAATGTTGTTTTTAGAATTTAGCGAAGTCCGTAACGCCCTTACAAAAAATAGATACATATGTACCTACCTAAGTAACTACATATCTCACAGCACAGGTAAAACCTCTTTTAACTGTTCTGTGACATAGGTATCCTATAAGAAGTGCCCACTTTAAATAGGGTAGATAAAAACATACAAACAACAACATGATAATAAAACAAAGGTTATATTTAGTAGTAGTAGTGTCATAGTGTAATAAAGTCGCGCTTGCGCGTAAAATTTTAAATATACCTATACCGTTAGATTATAATCTATATAGATAGATTGTAAACTGTCGATAGATTCTGTAATTAATTTACTACAACTTACTGCTTAACGCATTATTTTTCGGTAGATTATAATCTGCCGAAGTGGAACCGTCTAATTATGAAATGGTATGCGACGGTACGCACCTCGAGAACTGATTGGTCGAACGCAAAGAGAATTATAGTGGTTTAGTAGTCTTTGGTCGAACGTCATGTGCCCCGCGCCGCCTTTATTTGTATGTCAGTTTGTTGATTGTCGAATGTTATTACGTTTTCAATTAATGATTGATTTATTATATGATTTTTTAAATTTCGATTTGGTTCTGGCGATGTGTGGTCACAGTTCTAACCTAACAGATATCAGTATTTAGAATTTTGCTGCTCAATCCTATAAAAAAAATCTATCTATTTAAAACGTTCTGTTTCTAACATAAAATTACCTACAATTCGCTACCTACTCGCTAGCTTTGCTATATCTATAACGCATACTCATTACTTACGTTATTCGCTTGTGGTACGCGGGTAATCCCCACACAGAACGAGGAAAACAGCGCTTCGAGTGTTGTTTGTAAGTGACGTGAGTCATTAATAACATAAACCATTGAATGATACGGCAAAGTATTTACTTACCCAAGTACCTATTTATCTCATATACGGCAATTACTGCACGGTAAAAAGCCATTAAATGAGTTTCATACCAAACTAAGAAAAATATTTTTTCATGTAAAAAATAGTTTTATTTCTATGCGGTGGCATACCAGCTAACCCTGAAGAACTCGGTAGCCGAGTTGTGTTATTAAAATTTAAACCAAATATTTGTATTATAAATAGGTACCTACCTGCGTGCCCCGTGAATTCAGATTTAATTTCAGATTCAGAACTGATGTTTCAGATTTTTTCTCTTTGGTTGACTTGACTTAGTTAGGCTGATCCCCTCGTCTTGGGCGCGAAATTATTTTTTTTTGTTCTTTTGGAAATTATTCGTCTAATATATAACACATTCTACGATCAATGACTTCTTGCAGACTTTATAATACCATAAATGTAACATATGTTCCAAAAAAAGAGAAGTACCTAATTGTTAAGCATATTAAAAGTTAAATTCTATCGTGTCTACTGATGGAATGGAATGTACCTATTCGCTGCAATAATTTTATGCAATGATATCAAATCAGTATCGGAAAATGGCATCAACTCTAATTTCAATAAAATATAAATTAAACAATCTTTTTGAAAAGAAATGAGTGGAAAATGATAATTATATAAAAGAAAATAATTTATTCCTCAATCTATGTCAAGACGCAGGTGTCGCTCGCTGTCTGTATACTTAACTCTTTTGTCAACTGTACTTCTTTGTTTGTTATGAGCTACTTATTTCAGTAAAAATATAGAACATAGCTTAAGAACGGTTTTAATATTTTTAGTTTTTTTTTAACCGTACAGGACTATATACAAGCCGTGGCATATTTAAACTTTAGCTCGAAAAATTTAAATATGCCAAATCCAGACTCTGAGCTGCTACTAGGAGTTGGGATTTATGCCCAGCTAATGGCTCGCCCCATATCCCATCTCATCCCATACATGGGACCTAAACATACTGGCGAAGCGTGGATGTACATTAGTACACCTCTAACCCGTTGTTAATACAAGCGTGATGGAATTTGTATATACCTATACAAAAATTAGTACAATCAGATGAATAATATACATTATTATTTTTTTTCGTTTCAAAAACCAAACAATCGATAATACTATAATACTATATCTCGTCAATAATACTATATTGTAGACAGTACCTAATCAAAGTGTCAATCATCGGATTGATAATCGCATTGTTACAGTCCTGCAATCACTAGTTCCATCTGTCAAAAAGTGGTTAACTTGGTGGACAAGGTGCCTATAGTCAATGTGTTAGGTATAACACACGTACACACGTAGCTACGGTACGTGTGTAGTCAACCTAGAACACACTGTGTACTAGGTTGATACGTTTTTGATTTTTTTGACGTTCCAAGGTGTGGGTTCACAGAGCACGCAACTACCAACTACAAAAAAAAAACAAAGTGTTACTTAGCTTGGTGAGAATGACATCAGGTAATCGATGTATTTAGGAGATGACTTAGGCATGATTGGTGAAAACGGGCATAAGAATTATACAAAATTTTATGTCTTTGGATGTCATAGAGTACACCACAGTGTATAAGCCTTACCAAAATTCTAGCCATGTCCTTGTGGCAGTAAGTACTTACTCAACATTAACATTCACTTATTCAAAACGCTGGATGAGCGGACTTTAGATAATAATGAAGCTTGTTTGGTATGTCATGTCTCTTCCATGTGATTAAGGTATTTTCCATTTTCCAAACGGACTGAACAAACGTTAAAAACAAAAAATAAACGTTGTAAATTGTTAAATTGTTGAGAGTACCACTCATACAAGTAATGTCAATCTACACAATACGTATAGTCATAGAGCCCATAGATATAGCCAATAATATAACAATCGATGTTGTAATAATTATTTCCAGTTTCTGTGACCTTTTGTTTTATTATCTTAGTACCTATTTATCTCGCAAGGGATGTTGTTCTGGTATGCAGATAAGACAACAGTTTTTTGGAAGTATTTATTAGTTTTTTTTTGGTCGTATTTATAAACTTTTTTATAATACGCTAGTTGACTATAACATTTAATATGGCCTCATAAATAGAGCCTCAACAAAAATAAGGAACTTTTGTTCATAATAGCAGATAGTATCGTATTCGAAAGTTTTGGCGGAATCCTCTATTTACCTAATACTATTTTCTGTTATGGTAACGATTTTTACCAGACTACGAAAAAGGAAGGGTAATGAGTTTAATGGTCTATATATGTATGTATGTGTCTATGTATGGATTTTTAGCTCTATCTCAAAAACTATTGATTAGATTTGGACAAATGACGTGTCGATTGATTTGTCTTTACAGTAAGACGGTTCTAGGCTAAAATTATAAAAAAAACAATATATTTTTTTTATGGAAGAGGGAGAGGCAAGAAGGGAAAGCGAGCAAGTCAGTCACCCTTTGGTATAAATTAAATGATGGATTTCTGGGGGTTCTAAGTGTCCCTATAGATTTAAATAGAGAACCGAACAATAATTTTAATCGACTTGAACAAGTGTCTTTGGATTCGTCTTGATCCAAAAAGTACAGTATATAATATTAAAGTAAACTTAATATGACAAACACTGGACAAATGGAAAGCATACGGTGTGCCACTTTCTTAATAGTAGCATCATCCCTTTATTTGACGAACAATTTATGTTTTGTTCCATCAGAGATCGAAATAAGTAGTCTACCAAACTTGCACGGGTCAACAAAAAGTGTCAAATAAAAGATGAAGTTTAAAGTTTGCAATCGCATGCCGCTTTGACCTGTGGCTTGTGGTGGCATGCGTCAAAGGCTATAAGCTGAAAAGTAGGAGTCTGGAGCTGGACATAGAATTATTTGCTTGTTTAAAACTTTTCATTAGATTTTTCCTAGTTAGGTTTTATTAAGCAAAAGTTTTAGAAGTCGATTAGGTATATTAACCATTTTTATCCATTATAATAAATGGGCAACATTTCGATTTGCCGAAAATAGAGTCCCCAGTCCCAGTCAATTTTAGACACAATGCAAAATCTACAAGCAGAGATTCGAATATTATTATTTGCTTATTGCACACCAAGAACAGCCAAGTACAGTAAATAGTATTTTTTTATTATATTAGGCATTAACATGAGATACAAAGGAGAATGCCCAAAGATGGGCTCACTTTATGGCGCCGTGTCTAACTTCATGATATACAAAATTTATATCTTATTTTTTATGGTTATGTGTTTTATATTAACATTTATTTTACCCTAGTATTGAAAAACGTTATTAATGTTTATTTTATTGAATCCTTAGTACATCCGCCAATGCAACCTTACTTAAATGTTGCCAGATGTCAAACTATCCTACTTCCTACTAATATTGTAAATGTGAATGTTTGTGAGGATGGATGGATGGATGTTTGTTACTCTTTCACGCAAAAACTGCTGAACGGATTTTGATGAAACTTTACAGTATTATTGTTTATACATCAGAATAACATATAGGCTTTAATTTATAACGATATTTTGGGAGATTCCCACTGGATTGGGAAAAATCTATTCCACGCGGACGAAGTCGCGGGCAAAAGCTAAGTAGTATTTCAATAAATATCAAGATTGATTGAATGTTATCGATACTTAATTCCATCGTTTAGTATTTTTGGTAAGGTTTGGTATTATTGCTAGATCCACTTATGACATAAAATAAAATGAAATTAGAAAAATAGATATACTTAAAAGCTGAGCTTTTTTTGTAGAAAATATGTAAAAAAATACGTGTAAGATTATTTTACGCGCTAATATGCATCCGTCACAATAATCATTTTAAAACAACAGAATAACCTAAAATGACATCAACAATTTAGTAAACCCATGCTTGAATTTGATTTATTCCTCCGTATTTGCTTCTGTTACGTTACGATTCAATGCTACCCCAAGTGGTTTTATCGTGAGGTATCGGACTCCTGGTTTATTGTTAAGTGAGCAATTGGACTCTGTAAGTGTTTAGTGAGTGATAGGACTCTTGAAACTTGGAAAATGTCTACATCTGGTCGAGACGTCCTAGAATGGTAAATAATTACACATTTAGGAGTTACATAGCGGAGAATTTAGTTTTTATAACCTCAATTTCAGCAACTTAAAAAAATATATTTCTCTTCAACTAGGATGAATAAAAGGGAATCGTTTGCAGAATATGAAAAGATATTTCTTTGTCTACAAAATAAAATTAAAATTACCGTGACACGACAATTTTTTGTATGAGCCTAAATCTCCTAAGAAAATGAGCATTCTCCTTTTAGTGTTAGGAAAATACCACCTCAGGTAGGATTCAAACCAGGGAGGCAGGTTCTGGTTAAGTACACCGAACACCTCATCCACTAAGCTGCCGAGAGCGCTGCCTATGACGACGAATTAATCTTCCAATTTCGCTTCCTTCGTCTTAAGGTGACGTCAGCAACATCTATTGAAGATATAATTACTATGTACGTACCCAACCCGACTACGACTTATTTACAGTTAGTACTTAGTTCAATGCCGAACGATGTTGTCTAGATACCTTTTTTACTGAAGTATTTTTTTATCATGATAATAAAATTACCTATTATTTTAATATATTTTGTCTTTTCTATGACCATCAGATTTCATAGGTACGTAATAAGAAAAAAACATAATTTTGCAGAACTAATTAATATTAGGTACATCATAATAATGATTGCTTAATAACCGGTTATTACATAAAAATATTATCTATTCACTCTATAAAAAAAACGATTTTTAAACGTTGGAAAGCCATTGTACATCGATTTTCTAGCCGTCGCATTTAAACACATATACTCCATTTGGTTAGGTACTTAACTAAAGGTAAACAATAAAAATGGCGGCGTTCAGGGCTCTTCAACCTTTATTACAATGGTATCTTATGAATTGGGAGTGAAATTAATAACAACACATCTAACAATCAATAAAACAACGAACAAACAACACTATAACTAAATAATACAATTTACGGCAAAAGAAACACAAAAACGAACGAAAGTAAAAACTGTTACGAATGACGTCTGGTTACCCGACTAAGTATATTATCGGTTAATTATTTTGCCGCGCTTCCTCGCGCTACTACTTAATTTTTTCGAGTTATCAAAAGTCTATTATGTAGAAAAAGGTATTGATTTCCTGTCTTTTTAGATTCTTTCTAGTAGGCACATTGCAATACTTTATGACATAATTATCAGATTAGATTTATTTATTGGTCGCAAGCTTAAGAATTAATAATTACCATTTAATATTAAACAAAGCAGTAAAATATGCTAGTATAGTAAAGGAAAATTATTTTGAATGATTAAATAATTTATTTTGGTTACGTTTTGTTTCAAGATGAAAAATGGCCCTATAATAGAACCTTTTTTATGATTTGTTTACCTTTAGTTAAGTACCTAACCAAATGGAGGATAGGTAGCTTTATAATCATCCTTGTGATAGACTGTTTGGTGAGAACTAAGAGGAAGTTTATGAAAATAATCACAATATAAACAAGATTTTAGAAGGCATAGATATACCAAGATATAATTTTGTAGATGTTAGAAGGTAATAAATAGGGAACTACCATCGACGTAACTACCAAGTTTTCAGTCACAGTTAGTATTATCTATAATATATACAGCTAGTATTATCTAAGTACCTACTTATATTTATATATTCCCTTAATTTATAACGTAAACTTAAATAATATCCCTACCTATGTGGCTATGTGTCACAAACAATAAATTACAGTACAAAACATAATGTGGCATAAGTATCAATCATGGTAATATGTACCTAGCTGCTATGGTATGGTACCTATTAACACTATTTACTAAATAGTAAATACAGTCTGTACTTAGCTTGCTTCTAAATATTTAATTAATGATTTAGCATTTGTTTTCCGGATTTCATTCTACTTAGCAAGGTCGTACATGAAGGTCATCCTTTCATTTCGGATTAATTACCTAGGTATTTACTATAAATTCTACTACGCATGTCTGTGACAGGAAACGTTACGGAAATCGATTCATCTAATAAGTGATGATAACTGCTTGTATGAGACAAGACATTTTAACTCAGAAATTATAAAATAAGTATGTTTGCTGCGATATATGTACCTAATGCGCGTGCGTTGGGTCACGCACACAGTGCACACTGCTCAATTCTTGCATGTGTGTACGTCTTGCTTGTACTGGTCCGCTGAGAGAATGACTGTTATATATTATACCTACATGTTTGGGGGCACGTCACCTCGTCGCTGACACACCCGTGGGTTCTTATCGACAAGGAATGCAAACTTCCAGTAAAATTATATTCGCAATTTTGCTTGACGCGTAGTGTTATTGCTAGTTGCTGTTTTAAATATTACTTAATCGATAAATAATTGATTTATAATCCAATAGATTTATGAATCCTAATAATTTGAAGATTGGCTGAAAATTTCATGAAAATCGGTCCAGTCGTTTTGGAGTCTATAGGGAACATACATTACATACCTACATCAATTTTTATATTACCTATAGGTAAAAAAAATACTGACGCAATATTCATAAAAGACAAGTGAGCAAATTATTAAGTACTTAATATAGTTAGCGAGGAAGCGGGGCCGGGGGCGTATGCGATGTGACGTCAAGTTCGGCGCGCCGCGTTCTGAGGGGGCGCGGTGCGGGGCAACGGCGGCGGCGAGGCCGAGGGTGTGGTGCACATGCGCCGCAGCCCGCGTCGTCTCAAGGTGACCCTCGACAGTCGACTTGCCAAGCAAGTGTTCTGCGTTGCTCACGGCACTGTACTCCGCTCCTTTCACTTCTGAACGGCTTAGCGGTCATCGTTGCCGGTATTTGCTCTAACGCGGATTAAATCATATTCGGTGCTCAGTTAAATTTATGTCAGCATCCTGTGGACTCCAACGTTACTCGTCCATCACCTTTTATCTCAGTCATCGCGACTGACAAGACAAATCGATATGCGTCAAGCACGAGATGTCGTGAGTACCTATTATAAAGACTAACATTTTTACAATAGCTCTAAATACCTAGTAGGAGGTAGTGTGGTGTCTATCTTCTTACAACAGGATTCTCAAGCATAGGTACCTATGTACTTTACATGAAATGATACTGGTCTACTCTTATCTGATTGCATGTACCCTACCTGGTCTAGTGTTTCAGTCACAGCTACTAACACATTGGCGAGTAAAATCATTATAAGTGCTTTAACTACACACATAAAAAATACTATCCTTCCTTATGTAAAGAACATCTAGGTACCCTTTGTGGATGTGGAAACCCATCTACTCATAGGATGGTTTTGAGCCGAGGCAACTTTTTCACCATTGATAGACTTATTAACCTTTTAATAAATCAATGTTTTCCACCCGAATGTGGACCCAAGAACCCAATGTTTTCCCCACAGAAGTGAAAATGTGCTATCTAACAAAACAAACTAGTGATGTCTTGTATTCTACGGTACCTTATTTTATAAATCATTTATTATCAATAGAACCCTACATGGCTGTACTCCTAAATGATATAGGATGGTAGTAAGGTCACACAGTATACAAAATTGTGGTAAGGTGCTTAATAATTCTACAAAGCCATTTTTTTTACATACTGAAGTACGGTTATGTTTTCTAAGAAATATATATTATATAACATTACCACGATTTAAGTATGGGACAAGAGTAGTAAGAATGTATTTATGATGAGGTTATATACCCAACGACAAGTTTTCAAGACAACTCGTGAATAGTTTGTAAAATAGATTAGCACATTACATTAGTCAAGTGTATATGCTGATATAACCGGTTTTGACTGGTAAATTGTGACTTTTAAAACGTACTTATGTATACACCTAGCTCATCAACTCTAATCTCCACAATCAAGGTTATAAAGATAATACATATTTCTCATTATAGAAATCTATGTGAAAATAAGTGTGAAAAAATTACTTTACTTATACCTACTTAGTTGAAAATGGATTTACTTATCAAATAACTGACATAGTTTTTCACCTAGGAACTTACCTGTTCCAATTTCTTTAAAGCTTCACTGCAGTTTTTTTTTTTCGTAATGAATGAAAATGAATCATTCGTGTCAGCTGGAGAAAGATGACTGTGTCGGTACCTTTTTAACATTGACTGCCTCATTAGTCTAGTGGTCCTAAGCGCGATTGCTACGTTAGAGGTCCTGGGTTCGATCACCAGGTCGAGCAAAGTGTTATTGGGTTTTTCTATGAAACTCTCAGTAGTAGCTCGGAGTCTGGATTTGTGCCCGGTTAATGGCAATAGGCTCGCCCCCTATTACATGGGACCTAAACATATCGGCGAAATGTGGGTGTATATTAGTACACCTCTGCCTAACCCTGCGGAATACAGGCGTGATGGTATGATGTTTTTTTAACATTAACGAAAATTGAAGATATTATTAGTAGGTAGGTAGGTACTAGCCGAACAGAACAGAACAATTATTATTACAGTGCAAAATATTTTATCACTTATCGTAGAGGAATGATCACGAAGATAAATGAATCACTATAAAATTGCTATCTGAAACCGATGATATGGTCCTATATCGGACTATTCAGGCTGAAGTGGCATGACAATGCTTTCAAGCCAGTGCGGCACACCCAGATTTATTTGTGTTCAACAAACAATAATAAATCACATTAATGTAGGTACGTCAGCATCACAGGATTATAATAAAAAAATACAATATGCATTTAATATTTAAGTACAGGTTTATATTATTAGAATATTTATTTAATTACCTAAAGGAATACCTATTCGAAATAGTACCTATTCCCTATTCCACAAAAGTTAAATAATTTTTCGGTAGATACCTAGGTAGAGGTACCCATATCGCCTTCTTCTGAATTCCTTTAGCTTGTACTGCGTTGTCGTCACTGTACGTACGCTACTACTCGTGTCAAAAATAAACAGACACAACTATGCCAAGAAAGTGCTTCAACATGCGTTTGTCTTGACGCGAACCAATCTCGGTTTATTTATACCATTTTTCTTATATTTTACCAATATACCTATTAGGTGGCACGTAGGATCATTAGCCCAGGGCAGATCCACAAAAAGAGTTGCTATATTTCTATTATCCAAATTTTTCCAACAATAACTGAAAAAGAGGATTTTTTTTAAGTATTGGTACATTTTTATAGTTAAATGTCTACTTATTTCAATCTACTTAGTAAATGTCTACTTAATTCCTCTATATAAGACTTGACTAGTTTTGTACTATATAAATACATAATAGACTAAGCTTGTCGAAACATTTTTTTTTCTACAGTAGATGACTAACTTCTCACTTACAACCAATGCTTGTTTGTATGGAAGTCCTGAATATCCAATTATCCATGGCTTAACTAGGACTTTAATCGGTAAATATAGGATAATAAAAAAATATATATAGTAGGTACATATATGAATAGACGGTTGGATGGGTGGTCTATGAATATTACATACATACCATCACGCCTGTATTCCCCGAAGGGTTAGGTGTACTTATGTAAATACACCCACATTTCGCCGGTATGTTTAGGTCCCATGTAATAGGGGGCGAGCCTATTGCCACTAACCGGGCACAAATCCAGACTCCGAGCTGCTACTGGGAATTTCATAGATAAACCCAATAACACTTTGCTCGACCTGGGGATCGAACCCAGGACCTCTAGCGTAGCAGTCGCGATTGGGACCACTAGACCAACGAGGCAGTATTAATATTAGTCAACCAAAAATATAATAAAGTATTAACCTATACTTACATATTAATATTTGTTTGACTACTAAGTATTGTTTATCAGGATATAATTAATTATTTATTGTTTTTACTATACCTAAATAACCTAAATTATACTATCAAGTTATTAAATAGGTAATGCACATTTTTTTAAACCTGACATTTTAATTCTATAAAAAATATCCCTAGGTGATTTCGCGTGTAAAATCATAATGTATATGAAATTAATGTATAGCGTAGTAGTAGCCATATCAATCTCTACACAAACACACACATATGTAGGAGAAAATCACTACCACCAATGAAATCGTTAAATGTGAATATCAAGGAATGCCATGACGTCAAGAGCGAGCCCACGCGCTAACCAATCACATTCGTATTCTGGGGGCACGCCTTGACTATTACGATAAAACGCGCTGTGAAATAATATCAACCCAACGTTAAAGAAATGTTTTTTTATATATAAATTAAAGGCATTACTTGATAGGATCGCACAGTACTCAATCAACTTTCAATTTTATTTTTTTCCAATGTATAATTATCATCCTTTACTATCGTTACCCACCGTTCTAACACTTCAAGCATGGACTGGCCAGAGTGAGATAGCAACAGTTTACTATCATGAATGAAAAAGACCGCGTCTGTATGTAATCGCGTTCGACGCAGTGGTGACGGTGACGTCCGTTAGCGAAGCGTTTTATGCTGGACGGTCGTATTCCTCATTTTCTTGCGGATCTAACGAGTCGTGTCGTACTTAACGTTGTAAATTGCGCGCAGTGTTAAATTTTTCAATAAATTGTCAGAACATAAGTGTTAAAAATGGGCATAGTTATAAATAATTTACCAAAGGTGTGTGCGTTGTTTTTACCTTGATTTCAACATAATATATTAATATAAAGCCGGCTTTACGTTGGAAAGCAACGGTAGTGTTGTAATGACCGCTTTGACCTTGTGAAACTCACTCGCGATAATGAACAACTTGCTCGTACCTACTACGTCTGCAAGTATTGCATTCATACTTACAACACTTTTATTTTTCATTAATTGTGTTATGTGCATCCTTTTTTAATTTTACCAGTACAATAAAATTTATCTTGCATAGGACTTTACCTACTTATACTAATATTAATAAAATAAAAAATATGTGCAAACAGATCAGTGCTAAAAAAAAATGTTATAAAATAATTAAAAAACTTATTAATTGGTTTTTCTATTCCAGTTTTATTTGCAATGCTTGAATTTGTTGTTCCTTTGGTTTGTGTGACGTCTGATTGCACTAAAGGCATCAACTGACAACACCACTACCGACAAATAACCGGTTACAAGAACGTCTAAAATTAGCACCTGCTTCGTTGGCTCACGTCAAACTTTTGACCAATATTATTTATGTTTTTTTTTCAGATTCGCGAAGAATGCGAGATCCTGCATTTGACAGACAGACAAATTAAGGAGATAATGAGCAGACTCCATAATGATCTGATCAAAGGACTCGGAAAAGACACTCATGCTAATTCCATTGTAAAGTGCTGGATCACTTATATTCAAGATCTACCTAATGGAAAAGGTAATCACTTGCTTGCTTTTAATTAGGCCAATGCAGGCATTTTATCATTCACATTATTATACCCTCATTTAATATTATATGCGGCAACATATAAATACCTAAGGCATCTGTGTAAATATTTAAACATTGGTTTTATTTTAAATGTATCTTTCAGAACGCGGTAAATTCCTTGCATTGGATTTAGGAGGAACTAACTTCAGAGTTTTAATTATAAACTTAGGAGCGAACCACTTTGATATGCAGTCCAAAATTTATGCTATTCCAAATCACATTATGACTGGAACAGGGATAGCACTATTTGATCACATAGCTGAATGTCTTGCTAATTTTATGAAGGTGGGTACCTGCAGATCTATATAAATAAATTGCCGCATGTATGAAAGATCATTTGAGCAGACTTACCAGTTTTTGTTGTTTTTATCTGTCAGGATATACCTAACTAGTTATTAAAGATTTATTTTTTAATCCATCGTAAATGTCAAAAAATTAAATAGGAATATTATTTATTATTTGCAAAGTATTTGTGAAGCTGCGTCACTAGTTTTAATAAAAATAAATTGTTTTCACATAAAATATTAATCTAACTATATATTATATTTACTAGGAACACGAAGTTTACGAAGAAAGGTTGGCGCTTGGTTTTACATTTAGCTTTCCCCTCAAACAATTGGGACTAACAAAGGGAGTCCTGCAACGGTGGACCAAAGGATTCTCTTGTAGTGGAGTTGTAGGAGAAGACGTCGTTCAGGGACTCAAAGACGCCATTGCTAGACGCGGGGTGAGTTTAAAATATTACGAACATGTTATATTATGAGTACAATATTCTAAATTAAGTACCTTATATAAATTAATTAGTTTATTGTATAGCTAAATTGTAAGACCCAGGCTCTAAATATATATTTTTTAACGGATACAAAGCATCAACATGGTCATAATTTATAAGTAATTATTTACATACTTATAGATTCTTGATTTTTTTAATTAATGGTCCAAATTATGTAAAAAAAGAAATTTTACAGGACCTTTCTTTATATGTGACGGGCATCCTTAATGATGCAACTGGTACTCTTATGTCGTGTGCACATAAGAACCCAAATTGCCGAATAGGGATTATAATTGGTGAGTTCATGATGATAACAGCTCTCTATTAGAATTGTAAGGCATGATTATTATTGGAGTCAACTTCTGAGAGCCAAGTAGAGGCTTCCAAAATAAGTAATACCTAACTCATTGGATTCTGTGTCCGTACCTTCTCATCTTATACTCTCTTATACAATCGAGCATGACTAACGACATATTACGTTAATACTGGAAAGCAACTATTTTTATTTATTATCCATCTTAAATAATAAAAAACATTCTGTAGATTGTTATTGCAGCCACTGAACAAGTAATAGATACTTGTTGAGTGGCTGCTATAAGTTAATAAATAGTTAATTATGTGGGTATATCATAAACATGAACAAAGAGTCAGCACGCTCTCTGTTGCCACAAAATAAGTTCCGTTAAATAAGTAATCTTAACGTGTCGATTGTCGATAGCGATATCTAAGATTCACAAATGTTAAACAGCACCTGACAATGGAAGCTATGTACAGTCGCCAGCAGGTCAAGGTATACTGTAAAATTTCCCCAAATGATTTTAAACCTTAAATTGTTGGAGATAAAGTTCAAAATCAACTGAGAAAATTTGACATTTTGTGGTAACTTGATGTGCTGGCCACCGTACAAAAAAAAAACGTTAATGATAAACGCTGTTTCTTTTCCATATTTCCTGACACAACCGTTTTGCATTCTATTATAATTCACATATTTCCCATGATCTCTTGGCTCGAATGATATTAATTTATTTTGTGAATGTGTGACAGCTTGTTATGCTGCGTGCGATCGAGATGCTTTTGTTTCCCGGAAGAAATTGAACTAGGTACTACTCGTATCTACCAAACTTCTCACATTTTTTTGTCGCCTTGTATACCTACCTTATATACCTATTCTAGTTGATATTTTAAATTGGATATATCTTTTAGGGAAAGAAACCTGATTTTCGAAGGTTAGGTAATGGTTTAGGCAAAATGTTGATGCAACTATGTCGTGGGATATAGCTCGGTATATAATATTTAATTCAGCAACTAGAAAGCTAAGAACGAACATTCACGATTAAATGGATGTAGGTATACCTAGGTACTTAGGTACTAATTTGGAACCTCTATCTATTTAGAATTATTTTATGAACAAGACAATTAAGTACATTTTAATTAAGTCCGAAGTTACCTGGGTTTGCAAGTAGGTATCTAGCTAATAAGTAAATATAGCAGTGAACTGTGATGGTATTTTGAAATGACACGTCTTCATACCTTAAAGATTTGGAATGCTCAAAAAAAAGAAAATGTACCGAGTTATTTATCTATAGCGGCAAGTTTTTGTGCGTTAGGTCTTTTTAACATCATCATTATAACTTGGTTATCATTAAATAACCCACATTTACCGATATTACTCACAATCAATAAACATTATCTAACGAGTTGATATTTCCCTGAAAGCCTCTACAAATCAATCATCTTGGACCTACATAAATAGCGTAAATACACACTCACAATCGTAATAACTTTTATTTTGAACGACTTTGATACCAGTCTGGTTATAATTATCTACTTATTAGTAATCAATTGCGTCACAAAATCTACTCCTAGGTGGGTGCCTAGTTGTTAAAAAGACATTGTGCAAATTGCATTGCCAAAACTAACAATATAAAATATATATTACGATTGTAAGTGCGTTACACAATTACAGGTGTCATCATTGCACATGACTGGAACTGGATTCATAATGACTATTTTCACATCTAAAAGGCATGTTTTCTCATTTATAGGATGTACAGATTGATATATGCGCTATTCTGAATGACACTACGGGCACATTGATGTCATGTGCGTGGAAAAACCACAACTGCAAAATAGGACTCATCGTTGGTAGGTTTGACATATTTTTCAAGAAACCATATATTCTACGTGGCATGCACTTGTTCATAGCTTGCATACTATAACCATAACAACTTGTTCATATACCAACTCTAACAAAATTCGCATTAGTGACGCAAGGCCCGCACGGTTCGTACTGCAGTGTCTATAAAAAAAAGTTCATTAGGTATTATATAGTTTTATTCATTCGCATGTTGTAGTTATGGTCATGGTGTGCTGAAATAATAATAACTAAGGGGTCTGGTGTTTAAAAAACAATTAGCATGCTTCATTAACACCTAACCGTGTAGGTACCTACCTAGGTACTTGCATGCTTTCTATGCAGTATGTATAAGTTTCGCTCATACGCTTTTAATTAAAACTAGACAAAGGAACCATAATTTATGACAGAGTTTTGTAAAGTTTTAATATAATTTTCGCATAGCTGCATAGCATAACGTATTTGTGTTTGTATACTTACTGGTGCCGTATTACCACGTATTAATGCGATCATTTTTACGTTGTGAAAGAGGGACGCCACTATTTAAACTGTAGACCGGCATCCCCCTCTCACAACCTAAAAATGATGGCATTAATACGTGGTAATACGGCCCCTGTACTTATTTTTTTTTTTTATCAGCAAACTTCTAGAATACATTTTTATAACAAAATTATTAAATTTAGGTACGGGTAGTAATGCCTGCTACGTCGAAAAGACAGAGAACTGCGAAATGTTTGATGGTGAGCCGGGAAAACCTGACCTTCTCATAAACACTGAATGGGGCGCATTCGGAGACGATGGAGCACTTGATTTCGTTCGCACAGAATTCGATCGGGAAGTCGACAACAACTCTATCAATCCTGGAAAGCAAATGTAAGCTCCAATCTTTATTTTTTATGAACAAATAGCGACCGTATTCATAGAAATTCGATGTTATACATCGAGATTCATTCATTCACACAAGAGTCCCTTTTCTTCCCTTCCCTTAAGCATCTTCCGTGATAAAAATTATAAAAAAATACCTTATTCGAGATTTTGTTTTTGAAGAAGTGACCATATAAACAACTCGCAATTTAGTGCGAGATTGTTCGTTACCGAACAAAACGCTTCTATTGACAATCCTAAAAAAACCTATAGTTTTTTAAGCAAGGTCTCACGACAAATGCACTATGACATCCAAGAACTGCGAATTTGTAACAAATACACACATTTTTATGAGGTAGAGAACATTAATTAAATAAGTAACAGTAATTACACATTTACTTTTGCAAAGCTTTTAAGTTTTTGAGAGAGTATATACGGAAGTGTACGGAACCATCGGTACACGAGGCAGAATCGAACTTGACCGTTGTTTTTATTGCAGCCAAGAGAAGATGATTTCTGGCATGTACCTGGGAGAGTTAGTTCGTCTGGCCCTAGTAAAGTTTACAAAGATGGGACTGCTCTTTGGCGGTCGCGGTTCAGATCTGTTGTTCCAACGTGGCAGCTTCTATACCAAATACGTATCAGAAATAGAGTCTGATAAACCTGGAGACTTCACTAGTTGTATGGAGGTCCTTGAAGAACTGGGTTAGTCCTTTTATGTTATTTACTTGATAAGATTGCCTTCCCCGATACACGCTTCGCGGATTTTACCAACATAAATGCTACCTAATCTCTCAGCATATCAGAGCCGCATTCTAAAAAACTGCACCTGACAAGGTACACACTCAACGCTATTTCTGTGTGTATCAAAAATAATTATACTTAGATACATCAAAGCACAAATTGGTAAAATTTAAAAATCGATTATAGTTTCATATACATTTAGTAACAATCTTTATTTTAACATTATAAATAGACAATTTTATTTATCAAAATGAATTTAATTTGTATTGACTTGTATAGCATATAGATTGATTTAATTATACTTCCTACACATAATGGTGTAGACAGATAAAATTTGGCAAAACATTGATACGTCGTCACGGATTTGAACTATCGACCCCTCAAGAAGAAGCGGATTTGATAAGCAACCGAAATTTGAACGAATATTATATACCTAAGTCGCCACTCGCTAGAGTGCAAAGTGCACTACGGTACCTAATTGTCACGTCCTATTTGTGAGCCAGCGATTAAAGTTGTATAACGTAACATGACACTGCTGCAGAAGTTGCGTTTGGTTACCATTAGATAACATTGCCAAATATAACGCATGTTAAGCAGTAGATATGTTACCTTTATCAGTTATATTCGTTTGAAGAGCAACGTATTGATCAAAATGCAGGATAAAATTAAACTTACGAGTAACAACTTATCTACTAACGTCTACTAATAGACTTAAACCTAAGTACCTATATAAAATCCGTAATTTCTGGAGATTTATTCAATAATATGGCATATGCGATTTAAGGCGATTAAATTCATATGATAACTAAATTTTATCATTGGACATTAACTGAGAGAACCTATAACTACATTCAAACCACAGATACTATTTTATTATTACTTCAGTCTTCAGACTAATTAAAGTAAAAACATAATACACGTAAAATGTTTCCTTGAGGTAATAAAAAATAAAAATGGCATTGTGTGTTACATCTGTTCAAATTGTCTGAAGCTGTGGTAATTACTTAGTTGTATTTATTTATCAGTAGGTATTAACATTCACTTTAACAGGTTTATGAGACATCATAGGTATTGTGTTCCAAGATATGTAGCCTAATCAGGTTAAAAGCGAAATACCTACTAATGCGATGAAAACAACGAAATAAGATAATAATAGATCTATTATAACAGATTATAATGATGTTATATTGAATTGTCTCAGTCTAACCAAATTATATCCAGCATTAGACGCAAGCTATGTGAATCGACGCGGTCTACATAGACCTACCTTATAGATTCTACCTTTTTATGCATAGCCCTCTACCCTCGAATACCTGTTGGTGTTATTTTGTGAAATTTCTCTCTCGAAGCTAGTCTGTAACACGTAATCATACCTAACGTAATGAATAATACATTTACATTGATCGCAGGTCTGTCACATGCAAACGAAGCGGACATGTGTGGGGTGCGGCACGTGTGCGAGTGCGTGTCGAAGCGCGCGGCGCACCTGGTGTCGGCCGGCATCGCTTGCCTCCTCAACAAAATGGATGAGCCCCGTGTTACCGTCGGCATCGATGGTTCCGTCTACCGCTTCCACCCTCATTTCCATACGCTCATGTGTGAAAAAATTGCACAACTTGTACGGCCCGGCATACAGGTGAGACTGTACACTGACTGTACACTTGTAAGATAGATACCCTCTATCTTACAAGATGTATATAATTATTTGTTCGGCTTCTAAGGGTCATAGCGGGATGTTTAATAACCTAAATTACTCCTTATATCATTAGCAATTGCCAGTGAAAGTCGCGTCAACAGTTGTAAAGATTAGCCGGGAAAAAACAATTAAATATACTTAATTGGAATTCTGAAAAATAATTTAAATGGGCTAAGAAAGTTCTCAACGTTTTGGTGCGGATTGGGAGGATAATCAAGTATAATATTATACAAGTAAAGTTACAACCGCTCTCTGACCAGAAATAAAATTAAATTTAAAATGCTTAATTTCCGTATTTTGGAACCAATTTTATTTTGTTTTTGTTGATCGGCCCTCTTACGGTAACCATTTTTATTAGGCCATAGAAATATAGTCATCTAGCCTAGCCATTACACCACGAGTAAATAGTACTTATATTGGACAGTGTTGTTTTAATGATCACTTAAATGTTGTTCCTTTCTGTCACAGTTCGACCTAATGCTATCAGAGGACGGTAGTGGTCGCGGTGCTGCTCTAGTCGCTGCTGTAGCGTGTCGTCAGAGTAATACGGTGGCGTAGGCACCAGCCACACCTCGACTAGCGATCTCTCCGGCGCGATGACGCGCGAATGTCTGCGGCAACACAAACCAGAGCCTTCGCCTATAGCCGCATAAGCATACAACAGACACTGCACTGATTATGATCCCTCTAAAATGGCAATATATTTTGAAAAAATATATACACCTATTGATATTGTGTAGCATTAGTCAATGACGTAATGTGTGCGATCCACTAAAACGATTTAACCAAATTTTTGTGTAAACTTCAAAAAAGGAGTATGGTTGGCTTCATTTTAGTATTAGTAGGTATTCTTATATTTTCTTATATCATACAAATCGCAGGTTTAAATAATGTTTCACCAATAGAAAAAAAAATAAT
Organism: Subacronicta megacephala; assembly: GCA_958496365.1. NCBI lineage: Eukaryota > Metazoa > Arthropoda > Insecta > Lepidoptera > Noctuidae > Subacronicta > Subacronicta megacephala. The sequence goes on from OY292524.1 coordinate 7,002,798, forward strand.
ATTCGCAGCTGGTTTAGCACGATGCCATTATTATAATGTGATATGTTACGCTGTGTACTAGGTTCAGACGGCTTTCATGCTTTCGCTCTCTCTGGAAATATTATTCAACATAGGCAGGTGCTTCTAAAGAATCCTAAATTATCTGTTTGATATTGTGACATGTTAGACACTAAGATTCAATATTTTTCATGTTACTTAAATGCGTATTTGTACTTATACTGACTTTGATCATCGAATTAGGAGCACACTTAATTATTTTCTATCGATGTTTATATACACACAGCTACACGATAAAAATCGTGTAAAAGCTGGCCTAGCATTGTTAGATATGACTTTCCATGCAATCAGAGGTCAGCTTATACTGGATTGCAAAGCGGGATGTGTGGCCGTGCGTACAGTTTGTATATTTTAATACTTTTGTCCTTAGAAATAATAAGACTGATTTAAAGATACAAATCATAATCGACGTAAATATTGCGCAAAATTACAATTGATCTTAGTGTCAATCGGTATACCGCATTAACATTAACCAAATCCTTACCAGCACACAGTAATATGGCTCAGAATTATCTTCAGTGACTTGTGTTATATTAGCAATAAGTAGTTTTATAGTAATATCGGAGAGAAAGCTGTTATAATGTTAAGTAGTTATGTAATTTTATATACTAATAGGAACTGTTGAAAAATAAATTAGAATGATATTATACTTAACTAAACACCTAATGCGGAATATTTCTTTAGATTCAATTTTTATTTAGAGGTACCTATATTTATACACGATCATGTCGAGTTGTCGAGTGATTTATTTAAATGTACATATCCAGTTTATAGGAAGTAGGTACTAAAAATCAACACGTAGGAAGGAAATGCAAGTTCCGGCGAGACTAGTTTAGTAATGTTAACAATGATTCGTTACTTTCAGATCCAAAACAGAAAAAAAACTAGTTCCTGCAGATCGGCCGAGTAAGGGTCAGCACAGACTGTTAAACATTAGTCAACTATAATATAACGAAATACTATTAGGGCGAAAGCGTTAGTTACCAATTTCATCCACTGTCAGTGAGTAAAATTGGCTTTCAATAATCGTTATCGTATTCGTGGCTTCGCCGCCACTCCGTCGTCAGTGCTGACCCGCAAAAAGGTATATTGTCCTGAATTCTCGGTGAGAATCTCAATATATTTAATTACGTAGGTATGCATAAAGTAAAATACACTAACATGTTTACCATCATTCCATCAAAATTTTGATCATCACAACTAAATAAAATACTAACTTTCTCAGAAAGAAAAATATATCGTTTTATTGAGACAGGAATCATTAATGATGATTAATGACATCAATAAGTATCATACAGAGTTACTTAAATTCTGGATTGGATCAATTAAATTTAAGAAGTTGCATGAGTTTTTTTATATTTTACTGTGATAGAACTAGGACTAGTTCAATTGTATTAATTTCTAGATACAAATATTTTCTAGGCAAAATTATTGACTAATACGCAGTTAATAATATAGTTACTAGTGTACCATAATTGGTTCGTTCAAGTAGTTTCAGTTAACAATACAAAATGTCAGAAAATTTACAATATTGTTGATATAATTGAATTTTTCAATAATAATCAGGCTCATGGTGTTCATCTTCAACCCATTTACTATCCCGCTACCGGGCTTGGGTCTCCTCTCACAGTGAGAGGGGTTAGGCTATAGTCCCCACGCTAACCTACGGCGAGTTAGCATGGTCGGTTTGGTTTTACATGTATAAATCATACCTAATTTTAGTTCCTAGTTTCATTAAATAGGTGCATTTTAATTTATGTATAAAGTTGTGTTGCTACAAGTTGCAGCAGCGGTAGCCCGATGTCTAGGGCGTCGGACTTGCGATCATGTGGTTGCCGGTTCGAACTCACCCATTAGACTACCAACATGAACCCAGTCGTATTACAAGCATTTAGCTTGTGCGACCCACATTGCTAGTAAGCAGTTGGCGGATTAACCATATAGCGGGAGTAGCAAATGCTACGGGCCCCGCGCACAAGGGGCCCCGCGTATCCAAATTCGGAAACCTCTGTCTGAGCTTAATTTTTTGTGTGAAACCTAATACGACACTAAAAAGTCATCAAAGTGGATTATTCCATGTCAAATACATAAATGTATTGAGTACCTACCTATTGCTTTTTTTCATTTACTACTTTATACTTGAGAATCTACAGAAGATCAAGAGATTCCCCCAATAGAATATGCTACGGGCCCCGCGCTTGCTTAATCCGGCACTGCTAGTAATGTTTTAAAAAAACAATAACGAAAAAAGTGCTGCACTCTGTAACGAACACTTCTAGTTTTATTTTCTAGGTTATTCTATACGATGGATTAAGTGTACAGTGTTAGATTTAATGTACGTTTATTATTTTTAATCGAACCTGATATTAGAGTTAACCAACTCGAACTTGTAAATTTCAGACCCCTAAAACAAAAATTATAAATAAACATTTTAATTTATTTCAGATTCCATGTGTTGTTAAAAAATAGATGGGTTTCTCTAAGATTCCAAAGTTCATAAAAAAGTGATAGATAATAAAATACATTTTACATTATAATATATATTTTGCTCAAATATGAAATCTTATTGAAACAATACAAAAATCACATAATATGTATTAAAATATGTTTTACATGAATGCAATAAGTATTTTTCCATCGTTTAATTAGATAACTTTATTACCAGCATTAATTGATATGGAAACTTTCTGAATCAAATAACAAATACCACATTCCACATGTATCTGACTGGAGGGTCATAAAATGTGTGTTGATTTTTTTTATTCCACAAAATCAGTTTCAGCAACCCACAATATGGAAAGTATATAATTTTATGGGTGTACATACTAGGTACTCGCACCTTAGATTTCTTAGCCTTTGTAGTAAAATGAGACATTACAGTATTACATTTTACTAGGACAGGCAAAATTTAGGGGGCGAGTCGTACGTCCAGCATTTTACGTTTAGTTACATTTTATCCTAATCCAAAATATACGCCTTGTCCCATACACTTAGATCTAGAATTAATGTTTTTGTTGTTGTTTTTAAATATGGTATACGTTTTAAAGTTTATTTAAATCAAATTATTATTTTTGCAAAATTATTCAAATGCTTTTTAGAAACTGGTTAAATTAATGAAATAACATTAGGATCAGTTTATAGTAGTAGGTAATCGAAATCATTATGTAAAAGCTCTAAAGGCAAATAAAAGTCTATAAATGTTATTTCAGAAATAAATTTGTATAAATCTACAAGTTTGATAACATTTTTAATTTGAGACCCCGTATAGCCCAAAATTTTTATTCAAAAATTAAATAAACCGAGATTTTATATTATCACATCGTAAGGTTCTAAAGAAAACTAATCAAAAAACAAACGAAAATAAATGCATTCATATTATTTTGCTTCTTGATTCAACCTGTTCCCCCATTATCGTACTAGGTAGATATGAATGCTTCCATTTTAATGCGAACTACAAAATTACAAGTGTCAATATATAGGCCTTTGTCGCAGAATTATGAGATTTTGGTGAGAAGATCAGTATAACAATACAGTATTACAATCCATACAATAGTGAAACGCCTTAAATGTCATGTCATGCAACGCCTTCACTCATATTAGCCAATGATTGAACCTTCGAGGTAGTTTTAAATACAGATATCTGCAATTCAAAATTTATTTCTTGTACACTGGGGGTAATCAATACGGGCTTTCCTTAATTAATTATTTATTAACTACAAGTACCTACTTTCCTTAACTAATATAAAAAGTACATTAATAAAAGTTTGAGGAAACTAAAATCTAATGTGGAATATACCTACGAATGGAAACTCGGCCTGAAATAGGGTTCATTACACTAGTAAAAAATGCGCTCGCATTTTCCCTCGACGTTTGAGTACGCAAGCTATGCGTACCTTTTCGGTACATTCTTATCGCAACGGTATCGTAATAATAGTTACATAATTGAATTTGACTGTATGAATTGTATAACTGTCAGTATCGACTGAAGCTGGGCCTTCACAACCATCGAGCCAATAAACGATCTTTTTGGTCCGTTTTTTGTAACAAGGGGCGCCAACCGAGTAGAGAGATCTTTCACTGAAAAATACACGCTCCAATTCCCCATATGCAAAAGAGAAGATTAAACTCAATCCAGACAAATTTTCTGACTGAGCACTCACATATATAATTAATTATTACAGGTACATCTTAGACACTAAAAGGTGATGCATCCAATCTGTTGGCCGACTGAATTGTATAAATGAAGCAACGCACGACAGAGCGGACATACAGCTACCATTACACACATAGCGCACGCTCTCGGCCATACAAATCCCCGTACTAATCACCTAATATTTAAAGGCTAAAGCTTTGTGCATTGTCTATATAAACACATGAAGGCATGTTGTTCTCACGAATTATAAAACTATTCAAAACTAATTATTTTTACGGAAAATACCGTCGCAACGCTGGTTGGTGCGTAACTAAACGTGATCCGGGCAATTGCCTTGATTTGTTGTCGTCATTTAAGAGTTTCGGTAACGTATAGTATAGTAGTAGTTTATATATTTAATAATAAATGCGCATCAATTACGACGAAAACTATCTTTATGCCGACTTTTTATCGTACTACGTACTGGTTTTGTACAGCCAGGGGCGTAGCTACAACCGTATCAGCGGTATCAATGAAACGGGCCCCCCGGGCTACACGGCCCCAAAACTGTCATAGATGTATAGAGTTTCCACTTCAGAAATGAAAAGAAAAAACATCCTACACCAGTTATTATCCCAGTGGAGCTATGAAAAGAAAAAGTAAACAGAAAAGGGAGGAGGTTAACTGTGTATAGCGCCTTGCTTGAATTGTGCGGATAACCTTTACAATGGGAGGTCAGTCTAAACTGGTTTTGTATAGCTTGATGTGTAGCCGTGTGTACCACTTGCGTACAAGTTCAGGCACGCGCAGTTATTTTTACCGATCTGTATCGAAATCAAAACTTGAAGAAAGAGGTTAGGTTAGCCTACTTATAGAGTATATTTTTTATCCTGTGAATATCTTCATGAATGTCCTTTGCCCTCGAAAGGAAAGACGGAGGGTTATGTCGCACTCCTACCTACTAAAAACAACGGTCATTTATAGAACACTATGGAAGGGGGCTCCGACATCTCCAATGAACGCACCGGTACCTATCTAAGACCTAGTGCAGTAACAATTTAATTAAAGGTCTTTATCATCTTATACATAATTAAAACCTGTAAAACACTACAACAAAATAAGTCCATTGCACCAGCAATAGACTTATTTACACAGCTGGTTATGTCGTAGGTAGATAAAAATATTTTTTCAAAAAATATTAATAATAAAAAGATCTTTCCTTATAACATAAATAAATAAATTGATACCGAACACGAGTTTTAATTGTAAAACCCATCAGTGCAATAACTTCTTACAATAAAACCTTACATTGCCAGACTTCAAATCTATTTATTTGGGTTAACCGTTACCATCCCTCAGCTGAGCTAAGGCCTTCCCCAATTCTTTCCAGGTACTCTTTTCCTGCGCCCCTGAATAGTTTTCAGGGCCTTGGACCGGCCTCGACGTCCAAATCTAATCTCAACATATTAAAATAACAAACCAGATGCGGCTGAATATCAGTATCAGTATTTTACACAAAGTCACTGCTTTGAAACCCCCGATCATTATCACGCTCAGTCACTAGGTTCAAAAAGTGGGTCTTATGGAGACGAACCGGCAAGAAACTACCAGACACTCCTTTTAAAAATTCATGGTTACAATATTATTTTTTTATTGCAATTTTGTTTCGAGTAGTTTTGAGAGTAAAGCAATGTGTAAGAATAATACAATTAAAATATAATTAACAGAAAACTATTTGACATAGCAAGTGAGAGCTGAACATCCCCAACAGACAGCACCTGCTCACGAGCATTTATCTCTCTTTTTCTCTCTCTCTCTCTCACTCTCTCCCTCAAACGCAAAATGATCGCAATAACGAGTAACGACACCTGTTCCTAATATTTAGTCAGGTTACCGACCCCTGTTCACAATATTTCTTCAGGTTACAATGTCGCTCGATTAATTATAAAGTAACGATATTTACAATTTTCCGGTAGCACTTATACAAATTTATCTATATTTGATGTTTTCATACTTTTTCTTTTATTGTTGGAATGGTGGTATAAGACAACATTTTGCACATGGCTGCTGTGGCATGTAATCCAATGTATACAGTTATTTTAACTGAGCTCTACATCAATTTATAATAATTATAATCTTAATTTAATCAGATCCAATTAGTTCTCAATAATGCTGCGCAATTAAATACCTACTTAATATCCTTCTGATACTTACATAAGTACTTATTTTAATAGCCTTAAAAAGTGAATGTGTTACCAAATAATGTTATAAGAAAAACCAAGAATCCATTATCTGTCTGCAAAGCATGGTTTATGTGCATTATCACCAATATGGGGCAATAGATATTTTATACATGACAAGCACATTCAGATGGAGTTCTTGAAGGTTTCTTAGGTGCGCTAAGTCTTTTAGAAGTGCCAGTTCCATATTGAATGCCAGAGCCTATCCTCTCTGGATCTAATTCACCTGTTTCAATTTTAGCCAAAATTGTTTTAGAACATTTTAAGAATGCTTCTTCTACATTTTCTCCAGTTTTAGCACTAGTTTCCAGGAACATTAATTCTGAAAGGCAATATTATGACAAATTAAGAAGACAATACAAGGTCTAGAACACCACTAAATGTCCGAACAGTTTACTTTTCTTCATAATCTTATTAATACTTATTACACGTGGACTTGCAATATCCCAACTTCTTCAATTAGACAAAAAGCAGCGTAATCTTGGGTATTTAATAATTTTGCCTTTCTCCAAATATCAAAAGCAGAGTAAGCTCCAGATAATCTTGCCCTTCTAAAATATCAATGTAAATGATCCCTTGCTTGACTGTCCCAAAACACGAACACCTACACAACACGAAATAACTGTTTTCGTCTAATGTTATTAAGTAACTTTAAGCGATTGATGAATTTTAAATGTCTTTTCGCGCCATATTATGTCGGACACTTTACTAGGTATCATGCATGAGACATGGCCATGACGCAACATCGTATCTCGCGGTGTGTGAATTGTAGCTTTGGCTTTTTAGTTAATTCACTAACTTTACCCTAGTCACAATCCTGACACTCCATACAAATGAATCGATATAAATGCCATAATAGGCATTAATAGGCAACCACGCGCGCACTGGTCTGTCCACACATTTTTGTGTGAGCGTTCATATGATATTTTAATATCACCAGCGAGCGATCGAAAGGGAAATAATGTTATATATAAGTTTTATTGCTACTTCAGCATCTATACACTGCACTATAGCGAAAATTATTAATAGAAATCGGTCTTAATACACAACAATGACAAACATTTTTGTGGATAGAACCATTCGTCCATAATATATACGAACGCATATTATCACTCGCACGAACTCGCACGCAGCGAACGATGGCTGCATTAAGTGCATTCCTCCAGGTGTACCTCTAGTGTGCGGGTGACTTCAACCTGGCGGACGAAGGTGACGAGGCGCAGTAATACCTAGTTATATACTATACTTTATTAATTGTTTGCGGCTATAGTATCCCTGCGACCGTGATCAGTCTATTGTTAGCGCCACTTGTTAAGGTCACCGCTAAATCCTGCGGCTACTATAAACTACAGAAATTACTTAGGGGTGAGCTCCGTTATTATTTATTCGTAGGCTCCGTTAATTAATCTGTAGCCCGATTCTCGTAATTAAAACCGTAGCGATGTCGCAGCGACTTAATCGTTGAAACAGTTTTCCTATTCACATCCGTCGATCGGACCGATTTAGAAGTCGTTCTATCGAAAAATCGTTGAACCGTATTCACACACGTTCGTTGGGCGAGAATCGTTCGAAAACGTTGGCTTGACAGTATTCACATAACAAAACGATTTTTCGATAGGTCGGACGCCAACGATCTAATGTCAAATTTCACGATTCAAATATCGTTGAGCAAACGTTACATAATTGAGACGTTTTTGAGAACATTTCGGTGTTTTTTCCTGAGACGCAAGTGTTTGTGTGCCTTGTATTATGTTAAAAGGCCGAAATAAGTCTCGAGCTTGCATATATTTATTGTCAGATGCAGCCGAGACACCAAAGACTTCTAGCATTGAAATATTTTTTTAACGTAACATACCATCACGCCTGTATTCCCCGAAAATAGGTAGAAGTGTACTAATGTAATCCACACTTCGCCTACGACAAAAAATGTTTGCAAACATCTATCTAACTCTCAAAGAGTGAGTGGGATAGGTAGCTGTTTGCAATATGTTTTGTAGTCAGTCAGTGGAAGTCAGTGATTAGTGCAACTGCGGCGTGTGGGTTCTTTATTGCACAAGAAATAAGGCATATTTTGGATATTTTGATATGAATGTATGCTTAAAATATACCAAAATATAGCTCAATACAATTCTTGCACGAATATAGTACTATGAATTTAATTCTATCCGTAATAAAATAATAATATATCAGTAACCTTCACATATTAGTTATGATATTATAATAGTATTTGATGAATAAGTATATTCTTAACCATTATTGACAAATACCATCTTAATTTTTAAGCATGGATCGACACCTACAGATTACAAGACTAGTTTTGACACCTTCATATGCCTCATATTTGACAGTTCTCTCTTTTTTGATTTTTTTTTTGCCTTGGATACAGAACCATTTTACCGAATACGAGAAAAAAACATAATTTCAATTGATATTTCCGTGATTGTGTCCCTATTTGTTTGATTTTAACAACATTCATTAGAGTTATGTAACTCATACTCATTATAATCACAGTAATTTGAGTAAAAAAGCTTTTTGATAACTTGGTAGAATAAATAAACATGTAACTGGCAATGAAGTCGTTCAAGTCGTTGAGAAATCGTTTAGCTTCGATCCTATTGAGCTGTCGTCCTATTGATCGACAATCGAGGAAGAGGTGAATAGCAAATTTGGATAGGACGATAACCGAACGACTTCTGATCGCCGACGATTTTTCGATAGTTTGTATTTACGTGAATCGGGCTACTGGACTTACATACTTGGAATAGAACCATAGTTGTTTTTCTTAAGTAGAGTAAATATACTTACCGTTTTCTTGAGCGAACTGGCTAGCTTCTGTAAATGTGACTTCTCTTGATTCTTCCATATCTTTCTTGTTTCCCACAAGTAAAATTACTATATTTGGGCTGGCAAGTGTTCTGGCATCTCTCAGCCAATTGGATAGTGCATTAAATGAATCACGAGATGTGATGTCGTACACTAGCAGAGCACCTGCAGCCCCACGATAATAAGAGCGGGTGACTGAACGAAATCTTTCTTGACCAGCTGTATCCCATATTTGTAGTTTAGTTGATTTGCCCCCTATGTTTACAATTTTGGAACCAAACTCGACGCCAATAGTGTGACATCTATCTTCTTTGACTGGAAAATAAAAAATAACTGAGGTTGATGATAGTTCTGGTCAATGTCTTTATAATTCTAAAATTTGTCTATTATGGAAATATTAGTATATATCACTATTGCTCTGGGGGATGATATCGCACCTTCGATAAAATAGTGCAAAAACTCAAAATGTTCAGGAGAAAAACAAAAATGTTCAATTTATTTTATTTTAAATAATACCTTGTTTAAAACTTTATTATGTTTAAAATAATTTAGACATGTTATATAGGTGTTATACAACGTGTTACGGAAAGACCATATTCATCCAAAAGGGGTGATGATTACATCAGGTATAGATTCTCTATGCAAAGTTTCCACGCAAAATAAATTACTCAAGGAATTCATACCAAACTTTTGGTTTCGTAAGTTTATTGAAATCAAACCATAACAAACGTGTCCTGCACTACGAGGGTCATTAACTTTTCACGTCATTTCTTAATATTGAAGTTAAATCTCTTTCGCGATCTGTGCGCCTAGTACACGCTGTAGGTAGTGTGCCGCCGCGCCGCCCTGTGTCGGCGCGGGCTGAAAGGATCACACGAGCCGACAAAGCGAGCGCGTGTGCGCAATTGTAAATACTTTAGGCATTTAGGTACTCCTTGGTTTAAAACTAATAATGCAATACGTAATTTACTTATTTACGGTTTACATACACGTTAATATGGACCCAGAATAACCTACGAATTTAACTAAAAAAACTGACGTAAAAAAGTTTTTTTTTTTTATTAAGGAATGGGCTTGCGTTTGACCGCCACCTGTGACCTGACCTGATGTTAAGTGATGGTGCGGTCTACGATGGTACACTCTTGCCCAGCAAAGGATGGCAGTGAAATAAGGCTCCACGCTGCCGACTGCTGGTCGACTTGCAGTGGAGCAACAACTATTCCGACCCATCCCCTAAGTTAATAAAATAGTACATAAAAATTCACACCAAGGTTTAGGTAGGTAGCTACTAAGCTTGTTTTAATCCCTTATTACGTAAACAATAAAATCTAAGAGCCATGCTTAATTTAGCAAATTAACTTACATTTTTAAAGATGGGGTTCGATGTGGTGCCCTTGGTATTGTATGCACAAGGCCGCGCGCTTGTTCATGGACAACTGAACATTTCGCAGCATGTCAGGTGTTACTGTCCTAAAGGCGGCCTCGATCCGCACTTGCATTTCTTGCACTGTATCACACTGCACTGCATACACTACGTTTTTAATGTATCCCCACAAAAAAAAATCTAACGGAGTTAGGTCTGGGGACCGCGGAGGCCAAGCCACGCTCCTGCTACCGCGCCCGATCCATCGAGGGAAACGCACGTCCAAGTACGCGCGTAGGTACATCACGTGCAAAGTGTGCCGGTGCACCGTCGTGTTGGAATACCATATTGTTATCCATCACGAGATCCACGTAACTTGATACGGGTAGCACAGTGAGTACATCGTCTAATTCATTAACCAGAAAGTTTAAATAATTTTGGCCATTTAAACTTTGCGGAAAGAAAATTGGTCCTACGACAACATCTCCGATGATACCAGCCCACACGTTTAGTCGCCATTGGTGTTGGAAGGACGACTCTGTCGAAGCATGTGGATTCGTGTGAGACCAAACATGTTCATTATGGATATTACTTATCCCTGCTCTCGTGAATGATGCTTCATCGGTCCATAGCACTTTTGAACCGAAACTTGGTGAAGCTTCTATCTGGCTTCGATACCACTCGCAGAAGGTCACGCGAGGCAAAAAATCTGCCGGTGTCAGTTCTTGGGTGCGACGAAAGTGGTATGGATGCTGGCCGTCATTGTTCAGCACTCGCCATACTTTAATATGGTTGGAGGCACCCAGCGCTAATGCAGCTCGACGTGTGCTAGTGCGTGGATTATTTTGGAAATGCTCCAGTACGGCTTCTTCAAAGTCTGGATCGCTTCTGCTCGGACGACCTTCCGAAGCAGATGCGTGGAAGGACCCGGTTTGGTACAGACGATGTGTCATCCGACTGAAACACGCCAACGAAGGCAGCTGCCGACGCTCAGCATCTGGTCTATCCTGGATGAATCGGTGACGATACAACTCTCGGGCGGCTCGCAGACTACCGTCCACTGCTCCGACACACATCATCATCTCGTAATATTCACTATTACTGAACGACATTTTTTTAACAATCACGAAATCACAACTAGGTACACTGAATCGGATAGAGGGAGCGACCGAAGCACACGAGTATTATTAAACAACTGACGAAACTCCGGAAGAACCGAAAAATAAAACTTCTATTCTTCTACTATCCTAGTAATAGGGTAGCTGGCCCAATTATTATTGTACATTTTGAATTTATTTTCGATTTTTTGTCAAATTTAATTTACTAATCAAGTCAGCCTATCGCAGTCCACTGCTGGACATAGGCCTCTCTCAAGTTGCGCCACAAACAACACACGGTTTCCCGCCTTTTGCATCCAGTAATCGTAGCGCCGCGCAGTATCGCTTTTCCCCCCAGCTACCTAATAATAATTTCAAGAAAACTGTGATAAATTGAATACATTGAAGCACACCGATTAAAGAAGAGTTAGGCCAGGGCATCAGTTAATTAATAAAACCTATGAGCTGAGTTGACAAACGAAACCGATAAGATAATTTGATGTGGACTGTGGGGGTGGTACCTACATAAGTACATAGTCTTAATTTGTAAGTATTGATTAATCAAAATAGCGACAGATAAGTTGAGTATTGATTCGATTTATTTATTTATTGAAGGCTACCAGCTAAGACTATCACTACGACTATGACTATTTACCTGCAACTGGCTCATTTACCCTTAATATCATTGTGTGTGTAACCCCCGATGAAATTAGGGTTCAGTTATTATTGTTCGCAAATGCTGTCCGAACAACTCTCGTTACTCATGAGGTCCTAGTACTTTTAACAATTTATTTCCATAGTTTAATACATTTTTGCGGCCTATTTTCTTATTGTGTTTTATTAAACAATAAAGACTCACCACCAACCCATGTCTCAGTCAAATGGGCCCGCCGACAAAATGTAAACTTCTGATACGTTTTAAATGTTTTCAGTTGTAATTTAGTGTTGTTATCATCATAATTATCAACTCATTAGTGTCCCACAGCTGGGCACGGACCTCTTCTCAGAATGAGAAGGTTAAGGGTTAGTTCATCACGCTGGCCTTCTGCGAGTTGTTTAGCCGTGTGCGTGTTGGAATGGCAAAAACTACCAACATAATTTAATTTTAAAATCCTACCTATTTAAATAAAAGCGGAACCCACTGCACACTGGCATTTTATTTCTACCAGGAGACACATAAGTTGCATAGAGTAAAGTTATTTAGGGTTCATTTTGAATAAATTATGTTACAAAATATTTTTTCTGTAACATTTCTAATTGCATAATCTTTTAGTTAGTTACTTACTACGGTAATAAAAAAATCAACATTAAACGGATCGTTCGTATCGTTATCCTATATCCAGTTTTGTTGTTATTGTGAGGTAAAAAAATGTGGCAGAAAGTTACTATGTGCATAATTATTAGGCACCTACATTTACACGTTCACCGAAAGTCGTGAACTAGGTACCTACTCCGTAATTCTTGTTACTTTTCTTTAAGTATTATTATTATTACCTACAGCCTAAGTTTTAAAATAATTTTCCAAGCTGCAAACAAGCATTTGCATTTGAACTTGTTTACAAACAATCCTAGTTTTTTAATTATTTAATTTAAACTAAACACAGAACCCTTTAGCATTATTTATGTACCAGGACACACATAAGTTGCGGAGGAAAGTTATTTAGGATTCATTTGAAAATAAATTATGTTACGAAATCCTTTTTCTGTTCTAGGTTCCATTAGGTTCTTTCGCAGTATTTACCTAAGCAATTAATTTCTGGTAGAGTACCTATGTATGTCAACCAACATAAAAAAGACATGTTGGATACTCAAATTCTGTGTCTGTGGTTTAATTTCAATAATTACGTAGATTCACACATTACATACTCCGTTATGTTTGTTATTAGATTGTTTTACGTAGATAGGTAACTAAGTATTATTTACTAGTCCCTACTAATCCCTTCATAAAGTACCTACCTAAATTCAATATCATTTTCAAGCTAACAAATGATTTACTGATGATTGATTGATGATTTGTTAATTTTTAAAGGATTTGTATTTTAGCTTGTTCACAAACATAATCAGTTTTTGTCAGAAAAAGTGAGTAATAAAATAAAATATCCAGAACCCATTATCCAAAAATACCAGGAGTAAGAGCATAAGAGGTTTGTTTTCACATGTGAATGTATCGTGAGTGACCTACTTACACCGATCAGCTGATTTGGTTGCTAGTGATGTGTAAATTTCAAGTTGAAATGTTTGGGTTTTTGGTTTCATTCCTCATATCTTCCTAACATGCAGATATAGGATTTAAAAACCTTTGCAATATAGTTTATTATGATCCAAAGAAGCCGTGCACTTGATATGTATATACCCTTTCCGTAACAGCTTGTATAGGTGTTATATAGACTGCCTCGTTGGTCTAGTGGTCCCAATCGCGACTGCTACGCTAGAGGTCTTGGGTTCGATCCCCAGGTCGAGCAAAGTGTTATTGAGTTTTTCTATGAAATTCTCAGTAGCAGCTCGGAGTCTGGATTTGTGCCCGGTGAATGGCAATAGGCTCGCCCCCTATTACATGGGACCCAAACATACCGGCGAACTGTGGGTGTACATTAAGTACACCTCTGCCTCACCCTTCGGGAAATACAGGCGTGATGGTATGTTATGTTATATAGGTATTTATGAAAAGTATTACTTAATGGATTTTTTAAGTGAGAAATGGTGATATTTCTTAATAAGAAAACACATTACTGGAATTTTTCAAGTTATTACTGTATTTGATTGGAGGTGTAATGTAGAAATTGTACCAGTAAGAGATGTTTTTTTTATAAAAAAAAAACTCTAAGTAGGTACTTTGTGTAGCCTCACAAATTGATATGTTTTGATAAGTCTATACCCTTATCGGCAATGGTCTGTGGTAGGACTAGATGGATACCGGAACTTTTCAGTGGCTGCTAGCGAAAGCACATGTTTTGATTCATATTATGATTTGTAATGATGAGTCCAATTCACTCGGCTTGATATTGATGGTGGAACTCTTCAGTGACTACTAGCATATTGTAATGAAATCTAATAGTGGGGAAACTCGCCGTCTAGACAGGTCAACCATAATGTTATGAAATCTATAGTGGAAAATAGCTCAGGGTTGTCACAAAAAATATTTTTCAAGGACCTTCTCTTACTTTTTAACCCCCGACGCAAAAACGATGGGGTGTTATAAGTTTGACGTGTCTGTGTGTGTGTGTGTGTGTCTGTCTGTGCCATCGTAGCTCGCGAACGGATGAACCGATTTTGATTTAGTTTTTTTTGTTTGAAAGGTGATTTACAGGTGATAATTATTGTAAGTTCATATTAATCTATGTGTTAGAAGTAGTATTAATTTCTAGCAAGATATTACCTTCACGATTTATTGTTTATTCTTCGCGACAGGCCCAAGTGATTAAATAAACGGGGGTTAAAATCTCCAGTTTATTTATCTCTTTAGAGATGTTGAACTGACAAATATTTGCGACATTTATTGTTTGATGATTTTAATTTTCGGTTGTTAAATTTCACAATATAATTAATTGATTCTCATCCTAACATACAAACGAAGTAAAAATTGCAATGGGAAGCAATCACACGGTGGTGAAAATTTAATTTGAGTTAGGCGATTATTATAAGCTGTCTCCAATATTGTCCCCTACGAACGTGGGAAATGAATCGTTAAGAGGCCGGCGGACGAAGCCGGCAACTCCGATACGCGGCGAGTGTAAAAATCGTCTTGAATATTGCTCTCTCTGTCGAAATAATGTGGGCGTAGCCGGAACATTCATACCTAGCGACTTATAGGCATCTCAAAGTTTGGAACTGAGAATTTAATTTTCTAATGTTTGTAATAATTTATGACATGTTCAATAAATGTGATATATTTGTTTTTTTTTTTGATAAGTCAGTAGACAACATCGAGAATAGGAATGCATTTTTAAGAAATTCCTCTACGAGCCTCAGGTCGCCAGTTATCTCATACCTACCTACCCGCTTCCTACGTACGTTACGCGGTTTTCAAATTCAACGATTACGCAGCACAGTGTGTTATTTTGCCTTAGTTTCGGACATGTCAGTTTTATTTTTTATTTTTATAGATAAAACCTTAATAAAGCATTCTCAAAAATACCTGTATTTTTAATTCACTTAATTTGGGAGATACAAATATTTTAGTGAAAGGTCACTGACCTTCTTGAAAAAGATTTTCGCCTGTATTTTTTGAATAAAGCATATGTCAGTCTCTTGAAAATTACAAGTTAATTGTTGGTTTGAAATATATACACTGTAAAAATTGCAAGTCCCTAACGTCCAAGGAACGAGAATAAATAATGATTTCTTTAATAAACAATTTTTTTTTTTATAAAATTAGCTATTTACGGGTCGCGTTTTTTTCTGTTTGCATAATGTAGTGTTGTATAGTACCTTCAACATGAGAAAATTTTAAATATGTATCTAGCGAGATCTTGGAGATATTGCGTTTCTAAGTTTTTTTAAAATTTCTATGGAAATAGGGTTGTCCCAAAGTATGAAGGTAGTCAATATTTAAGTTGATTAGTTCAATCAGTTATGTGAGCCAATTCTCTTTGATTTTTGATGTTTATGACGTTTACTAAATGTCAATAAGGATCCGATGATTCTAATGCGCGGTAAACAAACTATGTAAAGTATCATATGCACATCACTATTAAAATCAGCAATTGTTAATACATTCATACATACACTCACGCCTTTTTCTCACAGGGGTAGGCAGAAACTATGGACTGCCACTTGCTACGACTTGCATATTTCTTTCGCTTCTTCCATATTCATACATCTTTTCATACACAAGCGGCGGTTGCGAGTACTACGCACCTGACCTTTTTGGAGAACCTCGCCGATAAGATCGGAGAACGTCCTTCTAGGGCGACCTCTCCCGACGCTGCCACTAACATTCGCCCTGTAAATTCCATTCGTTATCATCTTTAATTCATTCTCTCGACATGCCCAAACCATCTTAGCATATTCAATACGTGTCACTATATCATATTTGAGTCCGCAACGTTGTCTAATCACACTATTTCTTAGTCTGTCATTCCTAGTTACACCGCACATACTACACAAGGAACGCATTTTCACAGCATTTATTCCACTTTCATGTCTCTTCTGCCATACCCAACATTCACTTCATTGCTAATACCTGGCTCAAAAATAATGAATCACAATAAGTAATATTTGCATGAAGTAAGTATTGTATGTTGCACACAGGTGTGGTTGACAACCCACACTTTTAAAATTCAATATTTCCGAAATCCTGGGTTTGTTGTATCTGTTTTTTTTTGTGGCGATAGTTATTATTGTGATCAACATTTAGGTATTAAAAAAAAATGCGACCGTGAAGAGAATCATTGGTAAAAAAATATTTACTACATCATAAAAAAAATTAATTGTCATGTCTGTGAGCAAGATTTTTACAGTTTTCAAGAAAAAAATGGTTCTTATAATAAATTTCTATCACACCTAAAAACATTTAGTGAAAAAATCAAATCCAAAAACAAGATATTGCGTTTTTATGGTTTTTAATATTTTTTCTCGATTTTATTTATTTCTCTTAAACTCGTAGTCAGAGCCGGGGCGGAGTTTTATTAATAGTCTTGTTAGAATGTTAGCTTTCCAGAAAACACATAAAACGAGCATGTCCGCAACTAAGGCAAAATAACACACTGAGTCGCAACGCTGGTTGGTGCGTAACTAAACGCGATCCGGGGATTTGCCTTAATTTCTTGTAGTTGATTTTAGAGTACAGGTTACGTATCTATAGTTTTTAATATAATTGACTGAAATAGTATAGGAGTTAGGTTTTAGCATTTGCCTAACGAGGACGAACCCTTCTTTATCCCACACAATATCCTTCATTGAAGATAGATTTAAAACAAATAGTGATCAAATTCAATCGTAAATGTTTTTTTATTTTGACTTTCACTTTCTGCAATATTTTTTCATATAAACTTAAACTATCATGTACACGTCACAATTTAAACAGGCAATTGCTAATACCTGACCTTAAAAATAATTAATCACATTTAGTAAGTATTATATGTTGCACAGAGGTTTGATTGACAACCCTAACCCACAATTTCAAAATTAAATATTTCCGAGATCCTGGGGTTGTTGCATCTGTGTTTTTTTGTGGCGATAGAAATGATTGTGGTCTACAAATACGTTTTTAAAAAAAACGCGACCATGAAGAGAATCGCCGGAAAAAAAATATTTTCAAAATCATAGAAAAAAAATCATTGTGACCTGTGTGAGCAAGATTTTTAAAGTTTTCAAGAAGAAAATGGTTTCTTCAATCAATTCCTATCACACCTTAAAACAGTTAGTGTAAAAATCAAATCCAAAAACTAGATATTGCGTTTCTATGGTTTTTAAGGATTTTTCTCGATTTTATTTATTTCTCTTAAACTAGTTGTCAGATCCGGGGCGGAGTTTTAATAAGAGTTTTGTTTAATTGTCAGCTATCCAAAAAACACATAAAACGAGCATGTCCGCAACTAAGGCAAAATTACACACTGTGCGCAGGTACCTACTATGTGCCTAGTCAGTGCCCACCGGTGTTATTCGTATTCATCGCGTTTTTCTCACACCCGTGGGAATTTCCCAGAATCGCGTTGGCTTTTTTTTAATTGAACACATTAGACAATACAACACATAGATGTAGGTAGCAGACGTTGTACCTACATCTATTTATTTTTATTTTGTCTCGTGTTGCGACTAAGAATACATTTCTTTCTTTCTTTCCGACTACCTCATTAGTCTAGTGGTCCTGAGCGCGACTGCTACGCTAGAGGTCCTGGGTACGATACCCAGGTCGAGCAGTTTTATTGGGCTTTTCTATGAAATTCTCAGTAGCAGCTCGGAGTCTGGATTTGTGCCCGGTTAATTGCAATAGGCTCGCCCCCTAATACATGGAACCTAAACATACCGGCGCAGTGTGGGTGAACATAAGTACACCTCTGCCTAATCCTTCGGGGAATACAGGCGTGATGGTATGTTCTTTCTTTCTTACAATTTTACAAAAGAAATCTGCTCCACAGATTTCATGACCAAAGATCATAGACCAGACGTCCACTCTAGACGGATATAATGCCGTCTATATCTATTCTTTGTCAGCCAGGGTAAAGTGGGTACCTACGTAGGTAAATAAATTGATACGGGTGTCAATTGCAAGGTTTCCCGGAGTGCTAATTTAAAAAATTACAATGATTTAAAAAAAAATTGCCATCTTGGATTTCAAAATTATTGTCATTTTCGTAATAAGCATCCCGATAAACCTTGAAATTGACAACCATAATTATGAATTTTTTTAGAAAAATAATGTCCGCCATCTTGGATTTCAAAATTAATGTAATTTTTGTAATTTGCATCCCAATAAACCTTGAAATTGACACCCATATCAATTTATTCAGAAAAATAATGTCCGCCATCTTGGATTTCAAAATTAATGTCATTTTCGTAATTAGCACTCCGGGAAACCTTGAAATTGACACCCATATTAATTTATTCAGAAAAATAATGTCCGCCGCCTTGGATTTCAAAATTAATGTCATTTTCGTAATCAGCACTCCGGGAAACCTTGAAATTGACACCCATATCAATTTATTCAGAAAAATAATGTCCGCCATCTTGGATTTCAAAATTAATGTCATTTTCGTAATTAGCATCTCGATAAACCTTGAAATTGACACCCATATCAATTTATTCAGAAAAATAATGTCCGCCATCTTGGATTTCAAAATTAATGTCATTTTCGTAATCAGCACTCCGGAAAACCTTGAAATTGACACCCATATCAATTTTTCCGAAAAATAATTTCCGCCATCTTGGATTTCAAAATTAATGCCATTTTCGTAATTAGCATCCCGATAAACCTTGAAATTGACACCCATATAAATTTATTTAGAAAAATAATGTCCGCCATCTTGGATTTCAAAATGAATGTCATTTTTATACTCAGCACCCCAAGATACCTCGAAATTGATACCCATATGACCCATATCAATTTCTTTATATAAATAATGTCCGCCATCTTGGATTTTAAAATACGGCTCGATAACGAGGAATAACGACTTTTGGTGACATGAAAATTTCTACTAGGGAACTCCTATTGACCTGATCTCGCATTGTAAAGGCTTTCCGTACAATAAACGGTCAACTTGTACTGGTGATTTAGTTATAGCTTGTTATACATATCCAGTGCAGGATGAGCTCACATTGTATCGACTTTCGTACAATAACAGGTCAGCATACTTACGAGGTCAGGTAAACTGTATCTTAGCAGGTACCTAGTTACTCCGAGATTCATTCAAACTTTGGAAAACATGATTATAAGATAATAACGGTAACCAAATCCGGAACTGTAATAAATAATCGTAATAGGTAATAATTATGTCTCTGACTACAAGATACAATGAAACACCGACTGTAGGTAGATTTAAAAGCGAGCGCACGACGGCCGGCAAGAGGCCACACCCCTCGCTTAGAACGCATGAGATAGCATTACTTTGCTTCAAAATTTGATCGAAATTGCGTCGCGTGCCGTAATTCCTTCATTGATGAATGAATAATTATTATTATTCAAATTTCCTGATGTTATTCTGAAAATTGATAATATAAGCTAGGTTCCACGAATGAGAACCGTGTAAATATTGTTGTTTTTAATATTAAATAAGGGGCCGGGTAACCAGTCGAAACTTCGTCAAAAAATCAAGAATTATATTCTCTTACATTTATTTCCAGTGAAGTATTTTGGACGTAATCAAAATCTGGGCCCCTAGATTAATGGCATCCGAATCCGAATAATACAATAATTTAATAAAATTATGTAAGAATTTCGAATTATTTTGGAAGTACGTTTGTATGGGCAATTCGACGTCCGCCGGACCCTTAAGTCTATTTTAATTCTCATTCTCATATATTAAATCAACCTTAAAAGATAGATAGACCTATGCTGTCGCGGACTTTTTTCAGAACTTTTAAAGCGGAACATTTCCGTCATACAATATTTTTGCATAACTTTAACGTTTACGCAGCGCACACAACGGAAGCACTCAAAAGGAATAATTTTTTCCCGTTTTTGCAACATTTCTTACTTATGCTCCACTTATATTGGTCATGGCGTGATGTTATATAGCCTTAAGCCTTCCTCCATAAATGGACTATACAACACAAAAATAAAACACATAGACTAAATGGGATCAAACAAACAAACAAAATCTTCAGCCTTATAATATTATCATTAAAAAAATAGGTAAATAATAATAAATAATTTTATCCTCATAAATTAGTTTTAATGTATATTATAGATAATAAAATAATAAATAAGTTTAGATTCGCCAAATCTTACTCAGGTAGGTACTTATTTATTATCCTGTAAAATGTGTAAGTACCTATATTATTATTAGAAATTCTCTAAATGTTAGTTAAAACCGTATCAAAATCCATTAGAAGGATAGCGGATAGCGACTTTGTTTACTAAGTAGAGATAATATTTGTTTAGGTATAATAGGTTAGTAGGCACTTACCGATTCTCATCCTTTGGATATCAATGAAATCTCAAGTTTTCATTATTACATCTGTACGATGCCGACAAACAACCGTAAAATGCACATGTAGAACGCATTGTAAAATAAATTATAATTAGCGCTAGCGCGAGCTACACTTGCAGCACAGTACCGACGTGCACTACATGTCGGGCGGACGGGGCGCCTGCGACTAAGGGTCAGGGGGACGCCGCTCTGCCCCGCAACCCACCTCATCGTTTACCTGTCTGCCAGTTGCCCCACTATTAGATTTAATTACACTATGGTACTAGTAAACAACTCAAGTTTGGTTTTAGTGCTGAGGAGCTTGAAATATCCCACCCAAGCCAAGGTGAGAAACATACCTAGGGCTGAATGAGGGTGGCTAAATGTTGT
This sequence comes from Subacronicta megacephala, assembly GCA_958496365.1. Taxonomy (NCBI): domain Eukaryota; kingdom Metazoa; phylum Arthropoda; class Insecta; order Lepidoptera; family Noctuidae; genus Subacronicta; species Subacronicta megacephala. The sequence continues at coordinate 7,024,469 of OY292524.1, forward strand.
ATTGAAAGTGTAGCTAGTTAGTTATTTATTTTTTACACAATACACACTGTGAGATAAGAAGCTTACTAATAACTACTGTTTAGTTCTCATTAAGTACTTCATTCTATTCTTAAATTTGTCATTCTTTTTTATTCAATAGTTAATTCAAAATGTACATGAGGTGCTTTTTGTTTGTGTATAAAATTGGATGTGTTGATATAAATATTGATATAATATGACATCATTATGTTTTTATTTATAACAAACTCATCACAGCCTTAGAATACAAATTTTTTTATATATTTTGTTAATCATAGTCTCTTCTTTATAAAAAATACCAGTATTTTTAAGAAAGCAAATATATAGAACAATACAGACGAGATTGCTCTGCCCCTAAGGCCGTTTGACCGTTTTTTTTAAGCAAACGTTTTAATAATCTATTGAGAATAAGTTATTATAATTATTGATGTCACAATTTCTACTGTAGTCATACTTACATTTGTTTCCAATAAAATTGTTCAGAAGACTCGATTTTCCAGTACCGGCGCTTCCAATGACAAGGAATTTAAATAAATATTCTGAAATAAGGAAAATTATGCACTAAGTAACGACGCACAAATTCGCTTGCAAAGAATAAGTATATTTAAAAATGATACGTGAGTTATATCGAACAGGTACTGTAGGTACATAGACATACCGTAAGATTCAGACATCGCTTTAAATCAGTACTAAATTTTAATAAAATACAACAATTATATTTCTGCCACAAAAGAAAATTATATTGATTAATAATCGTGAAAACAATAGTAAGTAACTACGAATTACGACGAACGAAGTATCATGTTTTTGTTTTAAATTTTATTGATTGACGGATATGGAATTGACAATTGGTGACTGGAACTGACAAGACAGACAATGCTGACAAATCTGACAATGACGTATGACGTGAATGACGTGAATCGTGAACTGACTGACTGAGGACGCGTTCCACTTGGCGTTCACAACGATCACGCTTGTGAGCGTTACTGTCGTAAACTCAAGTGGAACAGAGTTTAGGATTTTCTCAACGATCACTTCCATCCCCCTTTTCAGATGGGTCATCGCGGGCGTCGCATGGGCGTAGTCATGACGTCATGAGTGACGTTCTCGCCGCGACCACAACGACTGCGGTCGCCTTAAGGAACGGCTAAAGAAGCGTTTTGATCGCCAAGTGGAATGCAGCCCAGGTAAACCACTTTTTGACAGATACAACTAATGATTGCAGGTACACACAGCTACAGATCAACCTATACAAAAGCATTTTAAGCTGATCTCGCACTGTATAGAATTTTTATAGAATAAGGCGCCGTCGAGGTCGGCCTAGAAAGAGATGGCGGGATGATTTGGATGCGTACCGCGAGGGCTGGTTCGAGGTGGCTCAAGAAAAGAGCATCTGGAAGGAATTGGGGGAGGCCTTTGCCCAGCAGTGGGACAGTAACGGCTAGAGAAAAAAAAAAAAAAAAAAAAAGAGGCCAGCGTGTTTTGCACAGTTTGATGTGTAGCCGTCCGTACGTAACAATGCGATTATCGATCCGATTATTGACACCTTGATTACTGCCTAGTATTGATTATCGATTGTTTGGTTTTCGAATCTAAAATGGTGTAACGACGACCAATAATAAATAAATATGAATAATAATCATCTGATCCCCTTCCTACTAGTTTAAAGGGGACGACCTCGGAAACGATCCGTAACCAAATTGCGGATGTTAAGAAATAATGAGAATGTAAGAAAAACAATTTAGTCGTATACAGCCCTAGACCCCACACTAGGATTCCCTGTGTCGTGGGGTCTAGCTATAATATAAAGACAATATTATTATTTAGGTTGGTAAGTCTACATATACAATCTACTATTATTTGTGTACACACGCGTGCGTGTGCACACAAATAATAGTATAATAGTATGTGTGTGTGTGTGTGTGTATGTGTGTGTGTGAGTATTGCTATACTGCTAGTCGTATTGCTGTTAGAATAAATACTATTCTTTTATGGTTAAAAGTCCTTTAGTTTTTCATAGTCCATGTTTACAAGCCATTTCGTGATTGTGTTTTAGCAAGCTTTTTTGTCAAAGAGGCAACATTAAGTTGCTTATTAAGCTTTCCTTATAGAAACGCTCTCATGGTTATATACGATTTATGGTGGTTATTTACCTTACAACTTGATAAAGTCTGTTTCATAATCTCTGAGACTAAATTCATAAATTGACATTACGTGGGTTGCCAGTTTTTTGTAATTCTGAAATGCACCTGCAGCATGCTGGGATTCACTTGCCACGAGTTTTAAGTATGTTTTTAAATATGTGTCTAAGACATTCCTATTTACCTGAAAAATTTATGCGGACAACTGTTGTACCGATCATCAAAAACCAAACCCGGGATTCGTCTGTGTTATCAAACTATAGACCTATTTCATTAGCGATGATTATTGCTAAGGTGCTGGAAAGTCTGCTTGTTGGTCAACTTGATAAACATCTACAAAATTAACGATGCTCAATTCGGTTTTCGTGCCGGTTTATTTACAGAGAGTGCTATCCTTAGCCTAAAGCAGAGCAGTACTACACAGCAAGAAAGACACCGGTATTTGCATGTTACCTAGATTTGTCAAAAGTATTTGACCTTGTAACATATAACGTGTTATGGGGTAAACTGCAGCATGAGACGGATGTGCCCCGCGAAGTTATAAACTTATTAAAATGTTGGTACGCTAATCAGCAGAATCGTGTTAGATGGGCGAGCTCCTTTTCAGCTGAGTACAGGCTTGAGTGTGGGGTGAGGCAGGGGGGGCTGTCCTCACCAGCGTTGTTTAATTCGTACATGAATAACCTGATCGATGAGCTTATTAGAACCGGAATCGGCTGTCATATTGATGGTGTGTGCATTAATAATATAAGTTATGTAGACGATATGGTTCTGCTGAGCCCAGAGCATTAAGGACACTGATTAACGTGTATGAATCCTATGCTGAGACCCATGGGCTCAAATATAATGCACCAAAGAGCGAATTCATGGTATTTAAATCAGGCAATAAATGCTATAGCACTATACCTCCAGTTAGGCTTTGCGGTAGACCTCCTAAAAGAGTTGCAAGTTTTAAATATTTGGGTCACTGGGTCTCAGATGACTTGAAAGATAACGCTGATATAGAGCGAGAGGGCAGGTCGCTAGCTGTTCGATGTGGGATGTTGGCCCACAGGTTCGCACGTTGTACAGCTCAGGTTAAGGTGACGCTTTTCAAAGCCTACTGTCAATCCTTTTACACGTGCAGCCTGTGGGTGAACTTCACGCAGCGGCATACAATAGCCTGCCCCTACAATACAACAACACGTTCCAGGTGTTGATGGGGCTGCCGCGTTTTTGTAGTGCGTCCGGCATGTTTGCCGATGCGGAAGTGGATAGTTTTTCGGCCATTATGCGCAAGAGATGTGCATCTCTTCTACGCTGGGTTCGCGACAGCCCCAACACCATTCTGAGAACATTAGGGGATAGGTGGGACTCTCCGATCTCGGGGCGATGGATACGACTGCATGCAGTCAAGTAGACGCTCCCCTGGATCGGCCTCGATAAAGCAGCTTAGAATAAGAATATTACTAACATTCGTTTATAAGTTTCTATTGTTACTAACAAAATATATGGATGTAAGTCCGAAATAAAAATATATTATTATTATTTTAATTTATTAATCGCGGACGTCAGGCAAGGATTTGGGGGGGCTTTTAGATAAGTTCTTGTATCTGTATCTAAGGACGTTAATTGAAGGTAAGTGCGCAGAATAAACTTATTCATATCTGTTGTCCATCGTCTGCGTATACTATTGGTGCTGGTAGTGGGTGCAAGCTCCGAGTCAAAGTTGACATTTTGCACAACACTATCCAACGTGTTGGTGGTGGACACGCTAGGTGTTCTTCTGGTCATGTATGAAGGACTAGTGGAAGGGATGGATGAGAATAATGAATTGGTATTGTAGTAGCGCAGAGGGTGAGCGGAGAAATTACAAATGATTTTATGGAAACAAGTAGAAAGTTTTAATGGCACAGATAAGCAACACAGAAGAGACAGTTGTACAGAACACTAGGAATATATAGACAAAAGAATAAGAAAGATTTTTAGGCTATTAGCACTTATTAACGTAAAGCGGATATAGCGCGATTTGGCGTGCATTCGCCGTCGGAGCAGGATCGCGACTGGCGGCCGTGACCGAGCGAAAGCGATGGACGCCGTAGTGAGCGGCACGGGCGCCGAGCACCTCGCGCAGCTGAAGATGGTGCATCCATAGTACGTGCTCTAACAGCAGGTGCGTCCCATTGCGGCACGGGTCACACCACAGTACTCCCCCGCTCAGACCGCTCCTGCGGGCGGTAACGAGCTGGGAAGTGAATTCGTCGTCCGGACCTCGTTTTCCTCTTGTTGTTCTGCAGGGGCAGGTAGTGGAGTTGCTGCTTCAGGAACTGTTGGCGGCGATTCGTCTGCTTCCTGTATGATATATGCTGGCTTTAGTCGGTCAATGCTGACAGTGATTTCCTTGCCTCGAACGTCAATCTTGTATTATTCCTAGGGTTGTAGAGGGCAATCTCTGGATCTACTGAACCAATTTTGGAGTGTCATAGGGTATGTCGCCAGATTAATATGGGGTTTGGGTACGGTTCTCCATACCCGTTAAACCTATATCCTGTGTGGCACTTATGAATACATAAAAATAAATCCCTATGAGAGTAGAAGAAACGGGATTGAACATGTCCAACTAATATAAAGCAGGCAAAGCCGTGGGCAATGGGCCGTGGCTGTGGGTTATCTCGATGTTCTCTTACTGCATTATCCCTTCTTGGATTAACACAAAATCTTCAAAATCATATTTTTGGCAAAAAATGATTGGGGAAAAGTTTTAAACAGATCTAAACTAAACGATGCAGCGCACGATATTGATATTCGACTGGGGTTCATCGTTTATGTACGTGGGCCCTAGCGTGACCCCGCGGCCCCCGCCAATGGAAAATACATAATCCTTCATATGAGGCCACAGGACCCACCCGTGAGACTTTTATAATATCTTAAAAACTAGACGGTAAAAGACGCTATTTTTTATCTTCCGTACAAATTACCGCGTTTTTATACGTGTTAAATATATGTAAAGCAAGCATATTATTAAAAATATAAAGTCTGTTCTTTACTGAGGCTAAAGGGTCAGCCTTAGGTTCCGAATTTTAAATTTCTCTTGGTTTTTCGCAAATAATTATCCGGCTATCTATATCACATTCTAGGTACATGGCAATAGAAATTGCGACATCAACATTAACTTATTCAAGTATTTGCGTATTAAATTATTGCGTATTATTTAAAAGTTTTACTTTTGCTTCAAAATCGTTATATCAAAGATTTTGGTCTAAAATTATGGATTTGGTCAAAAATGTAAATTTACACCTAAATCTCCTACGATAGCGATTTTTTATTATGGGATTTGAATTCATAGGGGTACGCCCGGCTACACATCAAGCTATACAAATCAGTTTACGCTGGCCTCTTATTGTATGAAAAGCCTATACAATTCGAGATCAGCTTAAACTGGATTTGTATAGATTGACCTGAAGCCCGTAGCCGTGTGTACATCTTAGAGGATTGGTACATCCTGGTACATACATCACTAACATCACTATTTACGAATTGCAAAAAACTGTGAAAACTGACAACAGCGTGACCGTGGCGTGATATGTGACAGGTTCCTGCCATTTTGGCAGGATTTGACCCTTTTTTCAGCATGTGGCATGATCAGCTGACGTTTTAAGAAACCTGGCAGTTTTTGGCATTATTGGGGATAGAGAATAAAACTCCTTATAGTAACTCAAAATTTCGGCCAATATTGCAGCCCCGTAGATAGTTCGTTAGCATAATTATACTCGTTTATTGGGAAATTTCCCCGTACTTCTCGTTTTATGTTTGTATCACATTCAATTAATAACTTTTAAACTCTTTGGATAAAGTTTAAAACCATAAAACAAGTATTGACGTACGTACAGTCGCCAGCAGGTCAATCAAGGTATACAAAACTGTCAAATTTCTCCAAATGATTTTAAACCTTAAAGTTTTGAAGATAAAGTTCAAAATCATCTGAGAATATTTGTCATTTTGTTGTAACTTGATGTGCCAACGTACATATTGTAATTCTAAGTGTTGACAATTTTTGGGGTGCTATCGGAAAAATGCGGAATTCTAGTGGCCAATTAAAATAAGTAAATATCGAAAATTTTGCAAAAGAACTGCTATGATTACCAATGTCTAACGTTGCATGTGGAAGAATATTTCTCAAATAAATTTAATTGAGTCAAAAACACGAAACAGATTTAAAAACGAACATGCAGCGGAAAATTTGCACGTTAAACAAGGAAATGGTGAGCATGGCCTGCATGGCAACTGCAGTTTTAATTTAGTAAATATAATTATGTAATATGTGTATTTTTATTTTTCTTCTTGGAAGTGTGTTTACCAGGGATGGTAAGATTGATGCAGATGTGGAAAGGAGAGTGAATGCGGGAAATAAAGTGAATGGTGCTATGCATGCAGTTGTGGCTAATCAGTCCTTGTCAAAAAAGGCACGGTTGGCTATCCACAACGGTGTGCTGGTACCTACACTTATGTATGGAAGTGAATGTTGGGTATGGCAGAAGAGACATGAAAGTAGAATAAATGCTGTTGAAATGCGTTCCTTGCGTAGTATGTGCAGTGTAACTAGGAATGAGAGACTGAAAAATAGTGTGATAAGACAACGTTGCGGACTGAAAGATGATATAGTGACACGTATTGAAAGGAATATGCTAAGATGGTTTGGGCATGTCGAGAGAATGAATGAAAGACGATTAACGAATGGAATTTATAAGGCGAATGTTAGTGGCAGCGTCGGGAGAGGTCGCCCTAGAAGGACGTACACCGATCTTATCGGCGAGGTTCTCCAAAAAGGTCAGGTGCGTAGTACTCGCAACCGGCGCGTGTGTATGAAAAGATGTATGAATGTGGAAGAAGCGAAAGAGATATGCAAGAGTCGTAGCAAGTGGCAGTCCATAGTTTCTGCCTACCCCTGTGGGAAAAAGGCGTGAGTGTATGTATGTATGTATGTTATTTTTCTTGGTATACAACGTTAAGGCTAAAGCGTCGAAGTTGGGCGCTAATTTCATTTATTTCTTGGTTTTTCGCAATTTTTGGGTATAACACATTCTAGGTACATGGCAGTAGTTATTGTTGATGACGGAATATCTACTATCTAGCCGAAATATTGCAAAAAAAACAAAAAAAAATAATTTCACGCCGTACCCTGACGCTTTAGCCTTAAATGGCAGTATTTAGGCAGTTTTTACTAGACTTTGGATGGATTTGGCAAGTTTTAAACCAAAGTATGGCAGGATCTGTAATAGCGATGCGAGAAACCGCTCAATGAAAAGAAAAGAGAGATATAACTCTTTCAATCAAGAGAGATATAACTCTTTCAGTCAAAAGAGATATATCATTCTTTTAGCTCTCTAACTCATTTAGCTCAATTCATGAGTCAATGAGTTATTCAGTGAGCGAGAGATATACTTACATTCCCTCTCAATACAACATGTGAGCGATCAACGAGCTAGATATGTTAATATGCTAAAGCATTTTCTACTTTGTCCCTATAACAATAAAGATCGATTTACAATGAAGATTCATTGAGCGAATTGACCCGGAGAGCTAGATATGTAAATATGACAAAACATGTTCTACTTTGTTTTGATTAAAATAAAGATCAATTTACAATGAAGATCCATTGAACTAATTGATCAGGAGAGCTAGATATGTAAATATGATAAAACATTTTCTACTTTGTCTCCATTAAAATAAAGATCAATTTACATTGAAGATCCATTGAGCTAATTGACATCGAGAGCTAGATATGTAAATATGACAAAGCATTTTCGACTTTGTCTCCATAAAAATAAAGATCAATTTACAATGAAGATCCATTGAGCTAATTGATGCGAAGAGCTAGATATGTAAATATGACAAAGCACTTTCGACTTTGTCTCCATAAAAATAAAGATCGATTTACAATGAAGATTCATTGAACTAATTGAGCCGGAGAGCTAGTCTCTCAGCGAGTGAGCGAATGAGAACTAGATTGGAAACAAAAGGCTAGCTCATTTTTATCTCTCATTCGCGAGCTACCCATCTCTAACCTGTAATTTTGAGATGGTCACCCTGACTGACAAGTGACAAGCCATTCCGTTTTCTTTTTGTGTCTCGGTCTATTATTAATAAATTAAAAATAGACTGAACAAAAAAACTGTTTATAAGACGGAGATAATTGTTTAATACTAAACATTTATTTATTGTAGCTACAAAAAATCCATAACATCTTGTAATGCTAAATACGATGCGAACCGTATGTTATATTGATTAATAAATAGACCAGGTATTTAGTTTCATGTGTGCCTTTTTAAGAATCTTAATTCCTTGTTGACAGAGAGTTCTAGGAGCGGTTACTCCTAGAATATTTGTTCCTAGAAACAATCAAGTTCGATATTTTTGGGAATACGTAAATATGATGTTTAATAAGCCTGACACTGATCGCATTAAACAATTTGGACCGGATCGTGCATGTGCTGAATGGGTGCTGCGCAACGGCGGCAAAGTAGTCTGGGTTGGTGGAAAAAAATTAGCAGACTATAACTTGCTACCACCAGAAAAACATCCCGTTCCAAAACTTATAGCAATTGATGGATCTGATTCATCAATTTCGCACTATGGCTTTCCACATATAAGTATGTAATGCTCTATATGCTTTATATTCCCACATGATGTTTTTAGTTAAAGATTTGGCATTTCTGTTGTAGTTGGATGCACAATGTTGAACAAGGTTATTCTTCATAATTGCGACTATATTGATGATAAAGCTCTGAAAGGTCTCTCCTATGGTCGTAACACTATTAACCATGTTCAAGTGTCAAAGTGTAACAATGTCACTGATGCTGGAATAGAAGAGTTGAAAGCTCTTGATAAACTAGAAGTCTTAGTTTTGTTCCATTTGATAAGTGTTGAAAACATGGAACAGTGTAAGCAAAGTCTTAAAATGCACTTGCCTAAATGCATAATACAAGGTAGGCAGGACAAATAAAGCTAAAAAAGAACTTTTATATTGGACATAGATAATAAATAACTAGCATTGGAGACAGCTCCACATAATATGATTTAATTGTTTGTTTTTGTTGTTAATAAAATTGATCTGCATTTTTCAGATGGTGTTGAAATAAAAGACAAGCATCCATAAATAAATGTATTATAATAAATAAATATTAAGAATTCTATTGTAAAACAATAATGCTTTATGATGTAAATGTAAAGATCACTCTAAGAGCTCAAGGCTGGCAATGACATTTTTTTATTCAGATTTCTATTTCGCTAGTATGAAACAAAATGTTCTCTTTTTTTATAAATTTTATTTAAATATGATACTTCAGTTAGCCATATTTATTAGAATAATATTGTTTAGGAGATGTTTCCATAAAGTAGCTATAACTAGGAGATCTATCGGAAGGTGTCACACTTTCCACAGTTGAAAAGACAATCAATTTGTTCCGATCTATTGGATACTACTTGTACACCTAAACAATTTTGATGAATTTTGTATGGATTGAAAAGTTCCTACTGGATCTGCCAGACATATTACTAAAATTGTGTTTAAATTTCATAAATCAAAAAACAAATGGTGTTATTATTATGAAAGCATGACACCCAGAAAAATATAACAACTGTAGGTAGTTGTTTTTTACCTACATATGTATTTATTATAAAATTATAATTTTAATTAAACAATCTAATTTTAAAAACTTTTATTTCTATTAACCATGCAGGTACCCCCAAATACATTATGCCACATTAAGCAGGATATAAAGCCACACGTCCAACTAGTGATGAGTGAATTTAGGTTTTCAAGGACTGAGCTCATTTTTAGTTTGTGTTTGTTAGTTTAGTTGAAGGAATAGATTCGGAAAACCAAAACTGAATGCGTACCAAAATTTGTATAGTTTTTTTTATGTATTACGAAAATAACCACCATTCCTGTAACGTAACTGTTAAAGTTAAAAAAAAAAGAAAGTAGTTAATACCAAACATTACCCGAAAACTTATAACGATAAGAAACACAATGTTTACAACACTATGCATATTCAACGTTTAAAAGAGACGTTTAACAAATTTACAACAGTTTGTAACCATAAATTGCATTTGGCGACCATGGGGCTATAGCCCTGGGTTTGCCTTATATGTTGTAGCTTTTGAATCACTGCGAGACTGCAACTTTCAATTTCACATATATTTAGAACAGGTTCATTATTCTTTAAACTTTAAACAATTCCCGCGAGAATGATTGCATAAGTAAAGACCACCCTTATTCATATGTCACTGCCAACTTTGAGCTTTGGTATAGGCTACAGTGCCACAAATTTAAGTGATTGGCAGTCTGCGGTATTAGAACGAATGCCACTTAGGACGTAGGTACGTTCGTGCACTGAGCTTTATAAAGGCATAATTATTAGATGGGTTTCCATTTCTTTTTAATTAGGTACCTCTTAGTTCAAGTAAAAAGTATTATGCTTGGCTCGGGGAAAAGTAAAGATTACAAACTCGTGTGGCTCCCGGCCCGTGCAGTGCAGTGCCATAATTAGAGCTGTGCCAGCGGTGCTCAGGCACAGGGCGCAGAAATGACCAGACCAGAACATATACAAAGGCGCAGTTACAGAGGCTCGCACCGGGCACATAAAAGGCTAGTTATGTTACTGCTTGCAAGCGCTCAAATACACACGCGTTAGTAATTTGTCCGTTTCTCCCCATGGTGAAAAATCTAGCGTGACGGTTACATTATAATGTTTGTGGCAATGTACCTACCTATATAAATTCGAGACGTTGAGGTAGTATTTTTTTTATAATTTAATATGTAATGCCTTTACCAACAGCTTCATTAACACTGCCATATCCATCTCGTTCCAGAAGTTCAGCTAATTCATTTTTAATTTTCGTAACAACAGGTGGTCCATGGTAAATAAGAGCCGTGTATATTTGTACTGCACTTGCACCAGCCAAAATCTTATCATAAGCATCCTGACCTGTGAACACTCCTCCCACACCTACAATGGGAACTTTACCTGTAACAAACAATAAGAATAATTATGTTAAGGCGGATCGTTTCGCAGGCCAAATTCAATTTTTTGGAGATTTTCATAAATTGTGCTATGTATAGAACTATAGATTGTCACATCGAGACAAAGACTAATGAGCACAGATCTTGAGATACCCATTGTTCACTCAATAATGATCGCCGGGTAACTATTAAAAAGACCGAGATGAGAGTAACAGAAGATTTTGGAATAGTCGTAGAAAACCGAAAGAATGTTCTCGATCGCTACTCTCGCGAATAACAATAGTTCAAGGCCGGGTTCAAAGGCAAACGCTCCCAAACAATAGACGACCAAGTACCTAATCAGGATAGTTCGGTTCTGATACCTTCTTAGCACATATAGTACTAGTGAAGAATGAAGATTCTGATTAACAGTGCGACAAAATTAAGTAAATTTGTGTTAATTACCTAAGTAATTTATCCCGAACCCCAGCTCGGAAAATTAGTATAAAAAAGAGAGATGACGGGCACGACCACAGAACACGTAAAAGAGGTTAGAAGGGCCTTGTGGGCGGGGCAGGCGCGCCGCTCTTATGAGCAGACGCTCATACGCGTAGTCATGTAATTTGTAGACAAAAACGACACAATCGCAAACAGGTGAAACATTATACATTGCTTGCAATACATGGGTAAGTACCATCTTGTACTACGTGAGCGATCGCGCAACGTATTGCGTTCACTGCGAAAGTCGCGTGCACCGAGCAAGCTTCAAAATCGTAGCATGTGACGTACACTCACATACGCGCAAAAGCAATAAATTACTTATTATTGCTTGGGTATCGGGTGGGTGTACGTCGAGCGCATAATTTTCGTTAGTGTGAGAACTAATAGAAAACTCGAGATTTAAGTGTCTGTGGTTTAATTGTGAGCGTGATCCGCGTACGTATTGGTCTCTTGCTTGTAGTTGAGTTAAAGGGTGGGAGACAAGCGGCGACACTGGTTCCAATACTATTTCCTTTGTACCCTCTTTATCTGGTTATGTGGCCTTTGCCCTCACATCCGCATCGAAGACACGCGTGTTGGGATCGGAGAGGTGGACAATTCTCTCTCCCTCTTTGCCACCTCTTTTGCAAGCATAACTTCCTCGCGGTAGGAGGCGACGGCTTCCCACACACTCTCGCTCTCAACCAGAGATCGAATTACGAACGGGAGGAGAGGTTACCACTCCCGCCAAGCCAAGCTGGACATACCTCCAGTGTGTGCTGCGGTCCTCGAGGTAACACACGCATTGGTGACAACCGGGCGTTGGATCTCTGGGTATGCGACACAGGTACTTTTCGAAATGGCCATGTTCCGAGAGCACTTGCGTCAGTCGGAAACTGAGAGCGCCATGTCGACTCTTCAGCCCTTCCTCCATTTAACCGGCAGTGCCACTGTTGTGGCGTGCCCCGAGTTTTATCCCGCCTAAGTACGATCACCTCACGAAAGGCATCTTATAATGTGGACAACGTAAACAGAATCCGTCGAAATTTTCACAAAGAACTGAATTTTCTAATTAAAGAAAATTTCTAGTGAAAGAAAAAGCATCTGGTGTACTTAACCAGAGAGACGCAGGTTCAAACCCTGCCTGAGATCCAATTTTTCTTTCACTAGAAATTTTCTTTAATTAGAAAATTCAGTTCTTTGTGAAAATTTCGCAATATTTAATGCTAAAAAATAATAAAAAATAAGCAGAATCCGTCGAATCTATCCAATTGCAGCCACACCAACCACATCAACGGGAAAGGGTGCTGTCTTACTGGGACTCTCCGCTATACCAATTAATATAAAAATAATATTATTATTTTATTGTGCAGTGATAACCTAGTCATATGACCATTGGACTGCAAAGTTCAAGGTCTCGAGTTCACATCCAATGCACGCACGCGCCTGCGACTTTTCAATAAGAGGCAAGTACAAATCTGTACAAACTGAATTTGATTAGTTCGACGTGTAGCCGTCAACATCATTATCATCAACCCATATATCGTCACACTGTTGGGCACGAGTATCCTCTCAGAATGAGAGAGATTAGGCTATAGTATACTACGCTAGCCTACTGCGGGGTGGCAGACTTCACACGTCATCGATAAAATCTCTTGGGCATGCAGGTTTCCTCACGATGTTTTCCTTCACCGTTTAAGCGCGTGATAATTAAGTATTAATACACACATGGCTTCGAAAAATTAGAGGTGCGTGCCTTGGATTCAAACTCGAGACCTTTGACATGACAGTCCTATGGTCATATCACAAGGCTATCACTGCACTTCGTGTCGTAGCAGTGTGCGTACCTAATTGAGTTCAATTAGGTGAGATGAATTTCAGCCATTGTTGCTACTGTAGACGCGAGCATTATCTTGGTGAAACAATACTTTCTTCCGTATCATTCCTAGACATTTTTCCTTCAAACGACGTAGTAGTGTGAAATAATAAGTAGAATTAATTGTTTGATCTTTTTTAAGATGATCCACGTAGATCACTCACTTTGCGTCCCAAAAAACTGACGCCATTGCTTATTCCCTGACAAAATTGTTTTGGCCTTCTTTGGAGTCAGAGATCCGGGTCTTTTCCAGTGTTTGGCTTGTTGTTTTCAATTTAAGGGTATGCTGGTAAATCCATCGTTAGAAATCGGCCTAAAAATTAGTGCTGTTCGGCATCTAATAACTCCGGTAAACAGTCACAAGAAACTGTGAGTCGAATGGAATTTATAAGGCGAATGTTAGTGGCAGCGTCGGAAGAGGTCGCCCTAGAAAGACGTACACCGATCTTATCGGCGAGGTTCTCCAAAAAGGTCTGGTGCGTAGTACTCGCAACCGGCGCGTGTGTATGAAAAGATGTATGAATGTGGAAGAAGCGAAAGAGATATGCAAGAGTCGTAGCAAGTGGCAGTCCATAGTTTCTGCCTACCCCTGTGGGAAAAAGGCGTGAGTGTATGTATGTATGTATGTAAATCACATTTTTTTTTTGACATTTTAGTTAGTAGTGGACGTTGTCAGCCTACCTGGTCTAGGGTCGTCTTCAATACTCTCTTGCCCACGTCTCAACTCAGCTGACCACTTTTTTACTGTAGCATAATAATAGCAATATCCGTCTCATCATATTATTATGATGAGGCGGATATTGCTTATGTTGTCACCATACCTTCGTATTATTTTTTTGGCGTTAATCTCTTCTAATGGTGATACTTAATGACCGCACGGTGTTCGATTTTGTCCATTTTGTAGAAATATTTCAGACGCTTGCAGAAAAATAAACGTAAAAATAATCATATATGTGAGCTACACGTTACGTTACTACGCTACTACTCGAAGTTTGCACATTAACCTTTGAATGATTAGGGTAAAATATGAAGGTATTAAAAAAAACTAGCGTAGTTACTTGTGGCAGGCTACGAACTTTTCAATCCACCCTTGTATGACCCCTGTAGCCCGGGGGCTCCGTATCATTGATAGGCTGATATGGCGGTAGCTACGCCCCTGAATAGGGTTGAAAGTTTTTATGGGAGTTCATCATATATTGGATAAATCCATTAAACTTTGCATAAAGGCACTTGGTACAAAATGAATAAATATTTGTTCTAATGTTTTTGAAACAGATGGGGCTGACGTCGCCTGAAGACGTAAAATGTGGAAGAGAAATTCGATATCACAGACAGTGGTCTCGGTAGCTTAGTTGGCAAAGCGTCTGGTGTACTTAACCACAGAGACTCAGGTTCAAACCCTGCCTGAGATCGAATTTTTCTTTCACTAGAAATTTTCTTCTATATATACAAAAATCAATGCCACTTTTCGTTGTAATTTTATAACTCAAGAACGGGCTCACCTATCCAAACCAAATGTTTAGGCTTTGTTCGGACTATTTAGTAGATGGTTTATATGTGAAGTTTGCACAAAATCGGTCGAGCGATTATTCATTTATCACATTTTATTGTACAGAAAAGTCGATAAACCACGCGGGCGAAGCCGTGGGCGGAAAGCTAATTATAAAATTCATATCTTTGTGAAAATTTCGACCTGTGTGGGGATGAAATAGGGGATGAAAGTTCGTATGAATGTCACGCTTTCAAGCCTAACTCCGGAACCGATTTTGATGAAAATTTCATCACAGTACAAAAATAAACTAGACCTTGGAAAGGGTATAAGCTTCCTTTTGTTGTAAAGGGCATGAAGGGGTTGAAATAAGGGATGAAGGGTCCGGCCAAACTGGCTTGTATGTCCGGTTCTATTAGGTGTAGTGATCTGGTAACCCTATCCACAGCTCATGTAATTTTGTTGAATTACCCATTTATAGACACACCCGAAAAATATTACCATTATTAAGCATAGGTCAGAAGCAGACAAGAAAGAAGAATTTGTAAAATGTAGTTTTTAAGAAATTACAAACCTTTAGTCATTTTATACATGTGTTTTATCATTTCTGTAGATTTATCTGTTAGTGGTTTCCCACTTAAACCACCTGCTTCTTTAGGAAATGTTTTGTTCTGTAATTGAGGTCTATCAATTGTGGTATTTGAGATTATCAGGCCATCAACCTGACTTTCCTTCCTTATGATTACTGAAACAACTTCTTTCATTTCATCATAACTTAAGTCTGGAGCAAGTTTCAGGAGTAATGGAGGCTTATTCTTAATTTCCATAGCATTTCTTGCTTTATTAATTTCTGTAAGAAGTTGATAAAGTTCTTCTTTTTTCTGTAATGATCTTAGTCCTGGTGTATTAGGGCTGAAAAAGTATCCAATTAGTAATTTAACTGAACTTTCTTACATTAATATAATATTACAAAACAAGAAAGATATCAACTAATTTATACATAAATACCTGCTTATGTTTATAACAAAGTAGTCAGCTACATTTGAAAATCTTTTTATTCCTAATATATAATCCTCAATAGGATTCTCAGATAATTTATTTTTTCCTAAATTTATTCCCAATAACCCTTTATCCAATAGTGTTTTTTCTATCATATCTATTTTTTTATATACTTCATCATGGCCTTCACTATTAAAACCATATCTGTTAATAACTGCCTTGTCTTCTGGTAAACGGAAAACTCTTGGTTTAGGATTTCCAGGCTGTGCTTGCGGTGTGACTGAGCCAATTTCCACAATAGAGAAACCTAATTTTCTTAAGCCTAGGACGGCATCACCATGTTTATCGAAACCAGCCGCAATTCCAATTGGATTATTTAGATTGTAATTCAGGAATTTCGTTTTCTGTAAATTAAACGATATTGTACACTCCAAGAACTAGAATAACAATTAAAATATTCATACCTTTTTCAGACTAACCAGTACATGTGGATCATCAGCTTTTTCAGCAGGGAAGAAACCATATTTTATAGCAGCCACTCCAAGGTTGTGTGCCCACTCAGGGCTGAGATACTGACTTATTGGTTGTAAAACATTAGTATAATAGCCATTAAAATCTTTTTTGTAATAAATAAACTGATATGCAACTGATCCCCCAAATGTTAAAGAACATAAGGACTTCAGTTTGTTCTGAAATCAAAACAATAATAATCATTGACATAATTTCATCACCATTACCATTAACCTTTTGAATGCCATACCATAATAGCATCTCCGTGCACTGAAACCAAGCCCAAGAATCGATAGACACACCTACAAAATAAAAATTGGGCCAAAAGTAATGATTTGATATAATTATTTTGTATTTTTCTGTGACCTATTCAGATTCATACCATATAGCCGATGTTGGTGTTCAAAAGGTTAACCAGGCACAAATCCAAATGATTTCATACAAAAATCCAATGAAGCTGCATACAACCTGGGAATCAGACCTAGGACCTCTATCAAAGCAGTCATGCTTAGGACTAATGAGGCAGTCTGTAACACTGCCACCACCTAAAGTTCATGTATGCTGTATTGAACTTGAACAAATGTGGTTCAGACCCTGACCTTGAGGTCAAATTTTTCTTTCACTATTTAATTTATTTTCTTGATATTGCCACCATGATTCTCACTACTTATTAGCTATTCTTTTTTACGTTAATAAGATACACTTGTTCCTGCCATAATGGACATGCAATGAGGTTCTATGTATTTTATTAAATAAAGCTAGTTAGAGTCACCCACGCCTCCATTCTATAGGACATCCTTTTCCAGCTTTTTTGGGCCAATGATGTCTTTCTTGATTCTAAACAAGTATATAAAAAAAGAAGCCATATCAAATTAACATTAGACATAAATACTTAGCATACTTACTATAGCTTGTTTTTTACTTCCCATTGTTGTACAAAAAACAAATTTTATTCTAAATAATCACGCTACTTGAGGGGAACCTGTTGCTTTTATAAATTGTACTTTTAGGTTTTTTTTCTTTGCAATTAAGAATACAATATTTTATATATCAACTATTCTGACAACGTCCAGTTATGACGGCGGAGCAGTAATCCCGATCCGCCGTCGAACTTGGAGGTTGTAATTTTATTTTAAACAATTTTAATTTTACTAAAAATTCATCAGTCAGAAGATGTCAGACCAAATGTCAAATTGTCAATAATGTCATAGTTTCATCTCATAGACAACTAGACAAAGGTTTATAATTAGTGGTGTACCGTATCGATTATTAATAATCTATTAATCGATTATCAAAGTAATCGTTTTCAATCGATTATTATTTAGATTATCGATAATTGGTATTAAACCATTTAAGTTATGGTAACCCTATTTTTTCTAAAGGAATCCCCGTCACCAGTAAAAAGTTTAGTACATATGCTTTGTCCAATATGAGAACCGTTTTTTGACAGATGGAACTAGTGATTGCAGGAACGTAACAATGCGATTATCGACCCGATTATTGACACTTTGATTACTGTCTAGTAGTGATTATCGATTGTTCGGTTATCGAATCGAAAATGGTGCAACGACGACCAATAATAAATAAATATGTATAATATTCATCCAATTGTATTAATTTTTGTATAATATTCATTTTCCATACATTTATTTTCAAAAAGATTGTTTAATTTATATTTTATTGATATTAGAGTGGATGCCATTTTCCGATACTGATTTAATGTCATTGTTCAAAATGATTGCAGCGAATACATTCGATTGCATCACTAGACACGGTAGAATGTAGCTAAATTTAATACGCTTAACAATAATCATTTTTTTGGAAAATCCGTTACATTACCATTAATGTAACGGATTATGATTCAATCATAATTAAGATAATTGAATAACATAAGGTAGATAATACGTTTATTTTGTTAGGCATTTCAAAGTTAACTTTTACGTAATCTGGAACAGCTACGTTCTAAGGCAGTCTAAGGCATCTGTCAAAAAACGGTTCACATAATGGACAAAGTATATAGTTATCAAATCTAAGAAGTACGGTGGCCAGCACATCAAGTTGCCACAAAATGTCAAATGTTTTCAGTTGATTTTGAACTTAATCATTAATACTTTCAGGTTTAAAATCATTTTAAGAAATTTGACGGTTTTGTATAACCTGACGTTCTGGCGACTGTACAATTATATACATAGATGTATATTTCGAATATGTATATTTTTTATAAATAAGTGATAATGTTCTGTTTGATTTTTAATTAAAATATTGTTTTTTTTATATTTTTGAGTGATTAAGTAGTGTTTTTTTTAATAATCTTTATTTAAGACAATTGGAAGAAATGTTTGATTTCAGACTTGTAATCGAACGAAAATGATTAATAATCGATAACATTAGTTTGCATAATCGATAAGTAAAATAATCGAATCGGCACACCACTATGTAGAATAGAAATATTATTTTTAACTTTATTTGAGTAGTTAAACGAGTTTGGAGTTTATCCACCCTTGTCACCGAGAGTCCGAGAATAGGCGTTTGTAACTCTTTACTGAATCGACTCACTGTACCGAAACATTTAAGTTTTCCAAAATATATTTATTTATTTATTTTTAGGAAAGCTTACAGACTAAAAATACTTATAGCTAAAGAACAATATTATTACCTAAATTGCTAATAACAAACTTCCACATTTTTAAAACTTAGTACCTATATGTATATTGCAAAGAAGAACTTAACAGGTAAAGAGAAGGAAAAAGAAAAAGAAGGAGAAGATCTCGAGAACTCAATTTAGGAAGTGATGCGGTCTTTTTCAAAGTATTTTTTATTGAGTAGTTTTCTGATTGTGTGGGCACTAGTTGTAAATAGGTCTTTAAAGATAGGAGGTTGTTGAAACTAACTGCACTACGAAGAATGAAGGCGTTTTTCCTATAGTTAGTGGTTGCAAAGGGAACCAATATTGGAACAGTAACAATGTTTCAAATGCATCATTTCAACAAAAACTTAAAATAAATGAAAATTGGAAAACGTAGATTTTTACCCTTATTTTTAATCCGTACTTTGATAATTTAACTCAATTATGAAACTTTTGAGTGCAGTGATAGCCTAGTGATATGACCATTGGACTGCCAAGTCAAAGGTCTCGAGTTCGAATCCAAGGCCTCTGACATCTGACTTTTCGAAGTCATGTGCGTATTAATAATTAATTATCACGCGCTTAAACGGTGAAGGAAAACATCGTGAGGAAGCCTGCATGCCTGAGCAATTTTCTTGACGGCGTGTGAAGTCTGCCAACCCGCAGTAGGCTAGCGTGCTAAACTATAGCCTAATCCCTCTCGCTCTGAGAGGAGACCCGTGCCCAGCAGTGGGACAATGTAATGGGTTGATGATGATGATGAAACTTTTTGTTTAAGTTACATGAAATGATACATTTGTGTTACTTCAATCATTTTAAAATGTAATAACAATAGACCATTACCATCAAAATCTTTTCCTAGACCACTACCATAAAAAACTTCTCCATCGCTCGCTGTCAATAAAATATGAAAATATAGATTAGTGCGTCTCGAGCAACAAATTCAAATAATATTTTTTATATTACTAGGCTCTAACACATTCTAGGTAAGTACCTAGAATGTGTTAGAGCCATGTAAGTACGTGGCAGTAGAAACTGCTATAACAATTTATATTTAGACGACAATATGCAAAAAAAAAATATTTGGCGCCCAATGCTGAACGTTTAGCCCTAGCATTAATAAAGGCAAATCAAAATAGTTTCACTACAATTATGAATATTTATTTGTAGAAATCATTCAATTTAATGGTTTATGGTTCTGATTACATAATTATTATATTATTCTGATTATATCACGAAATCAGAAACATGTTGATTCGTTTTGACATTCGAGAACGTAATAATGTAGTTTATTAGAAAGCCCAAATAACGATACTAGTCGCCACATATAAAAAACTAACCATCAAAAGTTCAAAAATATAAATATCCGTCATTTTGAGAAAATATCCGATAAAAATTAGTAAAAACGAGTATTTATTCGGATAAAGACTGCCTCATTAGTCTAGTGGTCCTAAGCGCGATTGCTACGCTAGAGGTCCTGGGTTCGATCCCCAGGCGAGCAAAGTGTTATTGGGTTTTTTTTCTATGAAATTCCCAGTAGCAGTTCGGAGTCTGGGTTTATGGCCATAGGCTCGACCCCTATTACATGGGACCTAAACATACCGGCGAAATGTGGGTGTACATTAGTACACCTCTGCCTAACCCTTCGGGGAATACAGGCGTGATGGTATGTTATGATGTTTATTCGGATAAATACGCGAGTTTATATCCTCCCAGTATTTATCATCCGCCTATAAGAAGAAAGAAAGAAAAAATAATTTTATATTTAAGCGGATATGGATATGTGGATATAATACGAAGTCGAAGTTACCTCTTGGGTTTATTCTCGCTCCATAAAGTTACGTCAATCCCGGATATATTACGCGGAGTTCGATATGTTAAAACCGGATATATATCTTTATTTGGAAGGATATACTACATATTTCCTTGTATCCTTTTCCGGATCTAGTTAGCCCATGCCTAATAGGCATGGACACATGGACGCCAGCACATCTATATCTTCGGATATATATCCGAAACAATTAATATATATATCCTTTTTTCCCTTTCCAAAAATTAAACTTAACCCGAGTCACTCTGCCTTCGGCCGAATGACGCCACACCCCGGCTGACAGACAGAAGTATAGAGCCCGGTATAAACAAAGTTCAGTGTGGACAGAGAGAGAGTGCGTGACGCGAGACCCAGGTGGTTTTATCAGTCTCACTAATGGGAAACATTAGAACAGAGTCTGAGATTATCACATATCCAACCTCACTCCGTAAATATAAATTAGAAGTTGGAGTTACCTACCGATACATTCTGGCTCCATAAAATTACATCGAGCGCGGATATATTAAGCGGATATCGATATGTGGATATGTTACGAAGTCGAAGTTACCTATCTTGGATTCTCAATTTCTCATCCCATAAAGTTGGAGTTGGATATGTTATCCGGATAATATATCTTTATTTATTTATTAAATTAATTACAACGGTTGTATAACCAATTACAATAAGGAATTTATATAAACTGTACGAAATTAACAAACAAAAGGCTAATAAGACTTTCATAAATTCCTCTCGCAGTACTTCTGACATATAGTAATAAAATCTTCGACCGATCCGCAAACAAATCATCTGCTGGATTAGAATCCAAGAGATCATTAAGCGCGGCCATAGTGCGAGGAATTTATTATTTATTAACTTGGAAGTATATAATATTCTATATCCAATATTTTCCCGGATCTAGCTAGCCCATGGCTACGCAGCACATGAAATGCATGATCACAATTAATAACGGACTATCGAAGGAAATTAGTAGAACATTCGAATGCATTCGATTAAATTGAGTAATCGAATGATTCAATAGTTTTTAGTGGTAATCTCCCATCGCTAATGTAAGTAAACGTCAACGTCAAGTCGTCAAAATCGTCACATTGGCAAATTGATTTGTTGATAAACCCACTTTAAAATCAATATTTACTAAAATCTCGGAAATCCCTCTCTCTGATTTGATGACACTAACCCGAAGCACTAACCTATCTGTGTGAATTTAAGGAATAAATTGCTGCTATTTGCCCGCATTTGATTAAGTAAATGAATGAAAATACACTGGGCGACGCGGCAGGATAAATTATAGTTTTTACATACATTACATACCTATTGATTGTATTATAAGAATGAAGGCTGCATTGGTATTTGATAGTGTTAATGATTTAGTTTATGGAAAATGGGATTCGGCTTTCATCAACCGTGTTATGACGTTTAGTGTTCAAGTAAGTACCGACTGGACAAAAATGAACTCAAGCCCCAAACTAAATTGCAAGTTTTCGTTCTGGGCGTAGTAGTATCTCGTATTAGCTGATACAGATATGGTTTGTTACTTACTTGAGGTGTAACTGAGTTAACCCTTTGATAGCCACTTCAATAAAGAAAAAAAATTTTCCCTGCGCCATGCTACAAACGCTCAGTTATATTTTTGTCGACATTTGCCGACGAAAGCGTCTTGAGCACGTTCTGATTTGTCGAGTATAGCCGACTGTGGCAGTCAAAGGATTAATAAAACCTTGCTCCTGAGATCACTGGCCAGGTGGCTTGTAGGCTTATTCGTCTTTTATTAAAATAAAAAGATAGTATTTAGTGCACAGACAAGGCCATAGCATCACTCACCTATGACTGTGAGGCATGAGTTACTAATACATAAACAATGTAGATTCATAAATTATATTCTTACTTACTTTTTAAATACTATAGAGTATTTAAAAAGTAAGTAAGAATATTTCAAGAAATCAGCCAAAGATAAAAGAAAACAAAACATATTTAGAAAAATAAAATATGTACATGTTAGGAACAAGTTTAAAAATATTTCTTAATTCACTGATGCACACAGTGGTCTCATGAGAACAAAGCAGTAGATTTTGCAGTCAGAGAGTAGCCTTAGGGGCAGAGTGTGGGCGTTGGACAATATGCTTAGGGGCACAATGAACAGCATAGAAAAAAAAAAACAATGTCCTAATTTTTTTTAATTTTCTAAGGCGTCAATCCATAGTGCCCCTAACACTCCAACCGATTTTGCATTGTGACTACAACATGGCACTTGACTGTCTTCTCTTTTCTATTAGGAGAATCAAACTGATGTAACAGAGAACAACAGAGTATCACAACTTCTGGCTCCTATAATTACATCTCAACGTGTTATGGCTGCACAATTTGGTAATACATACTCTTCCATACAGTGTAAGGACAAAACTACAATTGTATTTGATGAGGTAATTCTATTTATATTATTAAGCACCTTCAATAAAAAGGAGTTTAGGTATATAATTTTGTTGCAATTGTACAGTTGCGGTCAAGGTATACAAAGCTGTCGAATTTCTCCAAATGATTTTAAACCTTAATTTGTTGAAGATAAAGTTCAAAATCAACTGAGAAAGTTATTTTAGTGAAGGAAATATACGACCGCGGGCAGGATTCGAACCTGCGTCTTCTGGTTAAGTACACCAGACGCTATGACCGCTAAGCCACCGCGACCCCCACCCGCCATGTCGAAATTTGCCTTCACATTTTTAATTTACGTCTTTGAGGTGACGTCAGTGACATCTGTTGAAAATGTGATTCTCAACCGACATGACATGCTTTACAGCAAGTACGATGTCGTACGATGCCACCTTACCTTTTAACTATCTTTTTGTATTTTTTAGGCATTTTCCATGCAAAGATTACTAAGTTATTTTTCCTAGTATTACTAAGTTTTTTTTATTTTTTCAACTGAGAAAATTTGATATTTTGTTGTAACTTGATGTGCTGGCCACTGTACAATATGTCAGTATATATGTAGATATGGGCTTCTAAACAGATGTACCAAACATAAGTGTATGTCATGTGTGATATAAGAAATTAGGAAAGGCTTTTACCTAGCAGTGGGGTAGTAATGGCTAAATAAAAAAAAAAGTCATATAAGTGGATATTATGTTTAGTACACATCATTCACAGAAACTAGAAATTCAATTGCAATCATTATCTTTTTATTGGATTAAGTATCTTTAAACTTAGGGAACAGTGCAAGTTCCAAAAACAGTAAGTAGTTCTCAAGAAGTCACAATATTTGCTGTAAAGTGTGTAGCTCCGCAACACAAAATACGCGCATTGTTGTTTTGGCTGCTTGCAAATATAAAATTAGAAATGGTCTCATTCCTTCATGTTCCTTTAATCATGGAGAATGTTGAAGGTATAATAAATATTAAATCCATGACCGTTATTTGAAGCTTACTGTTTGAGATAGGCCCTATCTGTTTTCCGGTTATTTATGTCCTTCTCCTTCACTCTTATATATCTGTCTCGCTCGCACACTCCCCACCAGGCAGGCCCGAGCGCAGTTGGGAGGCTCGAAGGCATTCACGGTTCATTGGCGTCTGATTTTCCGGTGATTACGGTTGTCTTCGCCTTCACTAAACCGTAAATAGGAGTATCACCTACGCGTGAGTTATATTTCCTAATTAAACGGTGTTACCGTTCGTATTTTAATTCGAGTTGATATTAACGTTCATAATTTAAATTGATTACGCAGGTATGTAACGTATTTATAGCGTTAATTTTTCTTGGTTTTTGTTTCTCGAAACATTTACCTATTG
Organism: Subacronicta megacephala; assembly: GCA_958496365.1. Lineage (NCBI taxonomy): Eukaryota > Metazoa > Arthropoda > Insecta > Lepidoptera > Noctuidae > Subacronicta > Subacronicta megacephala. Next base: position 7,049,201 of record OY292524.1, read on the forward strand.
TCTTTTCTCCTAATCTCACTATAAAATCTCACACACACACACACACACTTATTTTCTTTTCTCTTTATTTGGTTTGTTAATTTAACTTTTTTTTATCATTTTTATTTACTGTCTTTGATATGTCGGACTGAAAGAGACTAGATCCCACGACACAGGGAATCCTAGTGTGGGATCTAGGGAATTTACCATGTACCTTTGTAATTTTGAGACAATAAACTTATAAACTTAAACTTAAACTTAAACTTAAACTTAAAGTGTCAAATAATCATACTGTGTCCTAGTTGTGAATTTTATGTTTCACAGATACCTACCTTTTAAAAAAAGTGTTTTACTTTTAGGATGGCCGATTTAGATAAAAATAGTACATGTGTGAACGCAAGTGTTGAAGAGCCGCGACATGATTTATCACGGGATCGTGTGCCAAAACCGGCACAGCCCAGCTCTCGGAAACGTGCCCGATCAGCTTCATCATCTAGTAGCAGCCCTTCTTCATCAAGTGATTCCACGGATTCCGCGAGCTCTTCCGACCGAAAGAAGAAACGTGGCCGTCACCACAAAAGAAGGGGGGGGGGGGGCAAATATAGTCGTAAATCACGGAAAGACAATCGGCAGATGCACAAGTTATTCCGAGAGGTGAGTGCATTACGTAATCAAATTGCTTTATCATCATCAGTGCCCTGTGACAGTGCGGAGCCCGCGTCAGTTATAGACAACGACTTATTGATTGATGACAATGTTAGTGGCATTCTGTACAATGATTGTAGTGACGCATGCGCGAGTGAACCTATTCAGGTTCAACTGCCGTTCAATTTCGATATTGAAACAAAACTGAAAGAGCCTGCGGTTCCTAAAGCACCCGATAATTTATTGAAAGCCCTTCAGGATATACAATATTTTAATAAAAAGGAATGGAGTGAGGTTAGGTACTCTGAAGTACAGAAGTCATATTGCCATTCGCCTGGTTTTATTGACCTAGAAGCTAATGAGGAGATTCGTGCATATGATCAGTCGCGTCATTTGGCTTATACTGACAAGGCTTACGCCGCTCTTACATTTTGTGCGCTGGAACAAAGGCAGGCGCTATCATCTACTTTGACCGAACTACTATCCTGGGCCCATGCTGAACAGGGTTTAAATTTTAACAGCTTGCAGGATAAGATTACGGAGATTTTTTCTAAAGGTAATTTCCACAAAGTGTCTTCAGATTTATTGCAGCTTATCTGTGGACACAGGGCTGAAGTTATACAAATGCGCCGGGATGGAATAACTAATCACGTTCGTGATCCTTTAATAAAGGCAACGTTACGCAAGATCCCACCATCCGACCGCCATTTATTCGAAAGCGAATCGTTTACCGCTGCCCTTGAAAAAATGGGTGGGGTTAAGAAGACATTTATGCCCTTAGTTAAACCTATAAGTGGCTCTGCTTCGCAAGCAGGACCAAGCAAGGCTGCACGCCACCCCCCGCAGGGGTCGGCTCACTATCATGGACCCTCGCAGGGTACCAGCCATGGATGCTGCGCCTCTGTGCCTCATCCACATTATCAATACCGTCAGACTACAACTCTGGGAACAAGAACCGTAAGTACTACTGACTCGACAAAATTCAGGGCGGGTCAACTAGCACAATTTTACAATCGATGGGAGGAAATGGGAGCTCCAAACTTTCTGTTGCGCATAATAACAGGGTATCGCATACCCTTTCTTCTAAAACCACCTCTAATGTTGCCACTCTTGAGGAAAGGGCCTTACATCACACAAGAGTCCGAATCGATGTCGGCACTCATCAGTCAGATGAAAGACCAAGGTGTATTAAAAGCAGTGCGACGTTCCCCGAGCTTCCTGTCAACAATGTTTCTTGTGCCAAAGAGCGATGGCTCCGACCGCCCAATATTCAATTTAAGAGCTTTAAACGACTATGTAATCACGGAACCCTTCAGCCTGATAAATGTATTTCGCATACCGGAGTTCCTCCAGCCAGGCGACTGGCTTTGCAAAGTAGACCTCTCGCAAGCTTATTTTCATTTACCAATATGTCAGGCACACAGAAGATTTTTGCGCCTCATTTACCAAGGAGAGCTTTTAGAAATGACCTGCTTACCTTTCGGCCTCAGTACAGCACCGAAGGTGTTTGCCTCTCTGAGCAACTGGGTCGCTCAAACATTGCGAGAACAGAATCTGAAAGAAAAGAAGAAAGAAAATATATTTTATTTAAAACAACACATCTGTTGCAAATCAAAAAATCTGCGCATAATTGTCTACCTAGACGACTTCCTGGTAGTTCACCAGGACAAGGACACTCTGCAAACTCATGTTCGTATTCTCCTGAACCGTCTAGAATATCTAGGGTGGCAAGTGAATCTAAAGAAATCCGTTGTATCCCCACAAAAGAGTCTTGTGTATTTGGGAGTTCAGTGGGATCCTTGGATCAACAAAAAATCTCTACCGCAAGACAAGGTCAGAAATCTTATCCACAAGGTCTCTACAAGGCTGAACTTGGGCAAGGCTTGCCTGCAAGAATTGCAAAGCCTAGTGGGCCTTCTAAACTTCGCAAGTTTTGTGGTGCCACAGGGCAGACTACATCACCGGTCTCTGCTCAATTTCCTAAATGCATCTCTAAATATACCAGCCAGGAAGGAGATCCACTTACCAGACGAAGTCCTAGAAGATCTTCAGTGGTGGCTTCACAACTGCCACCAATCATCTGCAATCCATCTTCCACCACCAACTCACTTTGTGACCACAGACGCCTCCGATCTGGCTTGGGGAGCCCAGGTGGACGGTTACGCAGTGTCAGGTGTGTGGACTGCTCAAGAACAACATCTACATTGCAACTTGAAAGAGATGCTGGCAATCTTAAAGGTACTCGAAACCCACGGTCCTCTACTGTGCAAGTCCACTGCTCTGTTCCAGTGCGACAATCGAACAGTTGTGGCCCACTTGCGGAACGAGGGCGGCACGAGATCGCCACCTCTGATGGAAGTAACGTACAGAGTGTTCCGCTTACTAGATTTTCATCAAACAAATCTGACAGTCAATTATATACCCGGCATTTACAATGGACATGCGGATCACCTCTCCAGACACAAGTTGGTACCAGAATGGCATCTTCTGCCCGCTTGCACGGAGAAGGTATTTCACAAGTTTGGCACTCCGGTAATAGATCTATTTGCGTCCAGCCGAGCAAACGTTGTTGCCAACTACGTGTCCCTGGATTTAACAGATACCCAAGCGTTATTCCACAATGCCTTTTCCCGGCAGTGGAACTACCACCTTGCGTGGGTGTTCCCACCACCATACCTGATACCGAAGGTGCTGGCACACCTCAACTCGGCGACCGGGCTGTACCTTTTAATTGTCCCCCGGTGGAGTCGGGTATTCTGGCGGGCCGATCTCAAAGCTCGAGCAGTAGCAGCTCCATGGTCGATCACCAATCTCAGGGAGAATCTAATAGACACCACGACCGGTCTCCCACCCCCCAAGGTTCAAGAGATGGCGCTCGAAGTCTGGAAATGTGGGGGTGGTCGAAGAGTCTGACGGGTTGGAATGAAGATCAAATACAATTACTTAAATCCTCGTGGCGTACTTCGACTCTTAAAACCTATAAAGTCGCGTGGGATCGATGGGTATCTTGGTCTAAAAAATATAATTTGGATCCTTATCACCCAACAGGACCCGTAGTTGCTAGATATCTAGCGGACCTACATCTAGTCGACAAGTTCTCCTATAACACTATTTTGCTTCACAAATCGGTGGTGGCTACTCTATGCAATGCTGAAGATGCTGCACGAATAAGTTCGCATACATTCGTTAAACACATCTTAAAGTCTATTGCTTTAAAGAAGCCTGTCGCCCATAAGCCTCCTGTATGGAATATAGATGCCCTGACCTCCTTTTTAAGTTCAAATACTGTAGATGAAAATAACCCTTTTGCTACTGCTCGACATACAGCAACACTCCTCCTCCTGTGCTCAGGCAGACGAGTTCACGATCTGACATTGCTGCTAGTGGACTCAGAACATTGCTTTGATGACGGCAGTAACATTATTTTAAAGCCAGTATTTGGCTCTAAAACCGATAGTGACACTCATAGGCAATCGGGATGGAAGTTACTGCCTAATACGAGTAATAAAAATCTGGATCCTGTATTTTGGGTCAGAAAATTAATTAATCTTCTTAAAGATAGAAGAGATTCGGGTAACTGTCCAAACTTGTTTATAAATATCAGAGGACAAGCAAAGGCGGCCTCTCGCACTGTGATTGCAGGATGGGTTAAAACTGTACTAACAGAGGCTGGTATACCCGCTACACCTGGAAGTCTACGATCAGCAGTATCTTCAAAAAATTGGTCAGATAACTTACCTCTAGATGAAATTTTGTCCAGAGGAAATTGGAAGTCCAAAGAGACTTTTACACGCTTCTACAGACGAGAGATACTGCCAGCCTCTGCTAACAACAGCATTACTAGAATGTTCAACCCAGCTGATTAAAATTTCTATTTTTTTTCTGTATTAATCTTTTGGGACACAGATATTATACTAATAGAGTGACTGTTGTGATTACAGAATTGTTAATGATGGTTTTTGTTTTATTTATTTCTGCACACTCCAAAGCTGTTTAATATAATAATACAATATCTTCCATAATGGATATCTATTGCTTAATCCATAGGTATAGATTATTTTCCTGAAGTCAATCAATCTTACTTCACATTGGCGTCCCCACCACCAGGCGATAACAAACACGTCTCAAACAGTAAGCTTCAAATAACGGTCATGGATTTAATAGATGCGTTTTTCCTGAAATAAAACGCATATTAAATACTTACCTTATTTGAAGCTTACAATTAATTTCTGCCTGGTATTTTCGACTCAATGAACCGTGAATGCCTTCGAGCCTCCCAACTGCGCTCGGGCCTGCCTGGTGGGGAGTGTGCGAGCGAGACAGATATATAAGAGTGAAGGAGAAGGACATAAATAACCGGAAAACAGATAGGGCCTATCTCAAACAGTAAGCTTCAAATAAGGTAAGTATTTAATATGCGTTTTATTTCAGGAAAAACGCATCTATTGCCAAAAAAACTATGACATAAAAAAAGTAATTGAAATAAAAATAACATACTTCAAAAAAACAATTGTAAGAATGTTTTTATTAATTATTCCACAGTGGCTGGATCATGTTTTTATGATAATCAGTGAAGACTATCTAGATGATTCCCACAGAGAGCTCTTAGATTTCAAGACATTTGTGCAGCATATATGTGGTCAGAACATTAATCTGTAAGTCTATCTCTTACATTATTTATTTTCCAATTAGTACCTAACCTACCTACATTTGTTTCATAATTTATATATGTATATCAAAACATACCATCACACCTGTATTCCCCGAAGGGTTAGGCAGAGGTGTTCTAATATACACCCACACTTCGACAGTGTGTTTAGGACCCATGTAATAGTGGATGAGCCTATTGCCATTAACCAAATATAAATCCAGACTTCGAGCTGCTACTGATTTGGAGCTCAGAGTTTGGATATGTACCTGGTGAACACATAATTTAGAATTATTAAGCATCATACATTGTTCTGTCCCACTTACCTATAATAAAATAATAAAACTTTTTTTATGAAACATAACAGAACCATAATTCAAGAGCAAAATCTAATGTCTTCCTGGAGCACAGATGCTCCAATACTTTCGATATGTCAGAACATATCGAAAGTATTGAAATAGGTTCATCATTGAACCTATTTTGACATCTGTTGTTTATAGCTTACTCACGACTACACATCAAGCTATACAAATCCAGTATCGGCTAACCTCGCATTGTAAACGCTTTCCGTACAATGCGAGGCCAGCCTTTTTTTAAGCCATACATTATAGCCCATAGAATGAGAGGTCTTAAATTATTTTTTTAAGCCATACATTATAGCCCATAGAATGAGAGGTCCTGTTTCCGATTCCTCGGTGCAGTTTCATAGGATTTTTATAAAGAAATTAATTTTAGTACACGGCTACAGGTCTAGCTATAGTAATTTCAGTTTAAGCTAAAACCGCATTGCATAGGATTTCCATAAAATAAGAGGCCAGCGTAAACTGGATTTGTATAGTTCGATATGTAGCAGTGCGTACATCTGAGCTTGGATTTGTGGCCCGATTATAACAAATTCTCACCACTAGTAGCTACCTTCGAAATGTACCATCCTTCGCCCCCGCCGTAACCGGCGAACAGGGTATACATTATTGCTCTTTCTCCTTTGTGAAACGTTGAAAACATATTTTATATTTACAGTCTCCATTCTTCCATATATCAAGACTGGCTCTCCGTTCTCCTGGACAGTCGCACGAAAGGCGACGCTATACCTGGTGCCAATGGTGTGATTGGTGAAAGTGGAGCCACTACAGCAGCACTGAATGCGCTTAAAATTGCTTCAAAAAATGTGAAACTGCCATACCAACACAGTCATCTCATGTTATTCGTCGGAGACAAGTTGCTGGCGCTTTATTCAAGGTGGTTATTTATTTTTAATGGAAGTCAATTGAATTTATTTAAATTTGCATTTGGCTGCCAATCCAATGCTTTCACCCTAAAACGTTGCATGTGGAAAAGAAATTCGTTATTACAGGCAGTGATCTCGTTAGCTTTGTTTGGGAGTCCGGAGGGGCGCATGTTTAGAATGCGTTAATACTATTTTTTTTTAAAAACCTTTCTAGCAATTTGGGTCGCACATTACTAGTATTCTTGTTAACCTCTCGTACTAAGCTAAATGCTGGTATTACGAGTGGGTGTACGTCGATAGTGCAATGGGTGAGTTTCGAACCGGCAACCATATGATCGCAAGTCCGACGCCCTAGTAATTAGGCTACCGTCGCTTCGAATATGTGTTGTGTAGTGGTTACAAGTGCGACTGCTACGTTCTCTGATGTTGAATAATTTATCTATTAACTGACATGCTTACTTTTGGTCATTAGTCGTGGAAGTGAAGATTTGTCTCCTCCGGATTTGATTTTATTAAGCATACAATGCATTGCTGCCCAAGAGTATTGGAATGAACTTAGCAATGATGATATTAATGAACCTCAAGATCAAGAAATTATTCGATTACCTTGTGAGTATTCAGACTTATGTTCAAATAGCTTTCTGCTCGGGGCTTCGCTGGCTAGTTTATGATTACGAAAAGATAAAAGAATCAGGAGAACTCTAATCACTTTTTACTTACAGAGTACAGTCACCATCAAATATATCAGAGCGAACAGACTGTTCATAATCATCTGAGCAACTAGGGAAATTAAACGTTATCTCAATGGGATAAGGTACATGTCAGAATGACAGCTGCTGTGTGTAGTGTTCATACTAAAACATACTTTGTGTCGCTGAGATATGGTTTAATTTCTCTAGTTGCACAGTCTGTTTTCTCCGATATATTTGATGGTGACTGTACAAAAAACTTGTACATAGCAATAAAGTCAATTTAAATTAAAAAGAAAGCTGTAACTGCCATTTAAATTAACCATCATTACGTCATTGCTTGAATAGCGTCCAACGCCGAATGTTTATTGAGTAGACTTCACGTAAAAAATCAACCAGGTAGACCGACAAATGCAAAAACTTAAAATTTTTTTTTGCTTTCTATTGAGTACTTCCTACTTAGTTTATCAAAGGCAAAGTAACCAAAAATGTAATAATTTAATATTCTAATGTATACAGGGTTGTCAACGGAGAATAGTGCTATAGTGAATTTATGTGGGGGGCCTACAGGCAACCCTTGCGCACCGCATTCTATACACCTCGCTGAAGTTGCACCCAGGATTACCTTCGTCGTCGTTGTTGATATGGATTTAAGGTGATTTTAATAACTTATTATCTAAGTTACCTTACACCGATTGACGACAACACCACCACAAAATAAATAGGCACAGAAGTCAATCAACATATAAAGAGCGCCCAAGCAACGCACACAAACACCACTCACCGACACGATATCTCGGAGCCGCGCCGTTGGGAACAGTTTTATATTATAAAAGTGTCTAACTATCTAAGTGTTTTGGCGGCGAGACGAAACAGCTTTAAGGCGGTTTAATTAAATTTTCAAGATGAAAAATGCACCAAATATCAAATTAGACCTCCAGGAATACAGATGTGAAAACTGGATCCGATTCCATGCAATTGTTTGACGTGATGCATGTTTTGCTTTACCACCCTTACGATTGAATATGGTTTGCACAAAACAACAACGTATATTTTTGCCTACAAGACAAAGTGATTAATAACGTTGTCATTAATGCATGACGTTAGTGTAGAACATTAATAATCAGTCTTAGGTCTTAGTGGAATTAAATTTGGAGGGCAAAACTGGTAAAACAACTTTATGATCGGCTATACAAACACACAGACTGACAAAATTCTAAAAATTGCTCTTATAAAGTAATAAATTAAATTTTTTTCAATATCTATAGTGACAGACATCATCCTGTAACAATTTTATTATATGTAGGTATAGATTGATTTTTCTTTATAACTTACCTTCAAACAAAGGCTTGACATACGGATGCAATTTGAATCTCTGGAACTCTCTGAAGGGGCTCAGGTAAGGGTTGGAGTAGTCCAGGCCCACAACGAAGCCCGCGGCAACGAGGGGCGCTTCGCCCTCTTCAACCTTGAGGTGGTAAATGAAGGAGCCTCCGTACGTGTTCTTGTCCAAAGGCCAGCCGATTGTATGCTCCACCACTAAGTCTATTTTTCATAAGTGTTTTTAAATGTGAAGAATACGTAGATGTTATTCTAGGTTTAGTTTTAGTCCATATCAGTATTTTTTTCTGTGAATTAACAATGTTTCAGGGAAGTTGGCGTGTCGACATACATGTCAAACCAAATACTCTCTAATTTAAGAAGACTGTTGTTACAAAGAAATTTAGAATTGTTGCCCAATACATTGGATTCTTTAGAAACGTCTTTAAAAAAGGTATGTAGAATAATAAACTTACTTATATATTTATTTTGAATTTTTTGAGAGAAAAACTTTATCATCACTTCGTTTTCCGTATATTTGTCTGTTATAACCTTTTTCTCAGAATCACGTAGATGTGTCAAGTAGAAATAGATTAAAAATACTTAGGTCTACGCTAGGGTTCCGGGTTGTAAACAATATATTTTTGGCGTTGGATTTATGCGACGCAATTACTTAGAAAACCAGCTGAAAGCGCCATATTCCTTCTCACAGCCAGTGTCGTTTTATGCTCTTTGTACACTTCCCTAATATTGGATGAATTGTAAAATTATATTACAGACTACAGATGCGCTGCGTAAAAATAAATCAATTTCCAACCTATGTGCCCGCCTATCAAGTCGTATGCTAGAGTTACGAAAGTCCTGCACGACGACAACGCCATTAACTCCAGAAACAACTGCCGCAGCAATGCACACAGCACTAGAAGCCGTCATAGAACAGTTAAGACCAGACATCCCGAGCCTCAAAATGGCGCAGCCTATTAAAGACTTGAAAGGACTATTGGCGCCATATGTTGAGTTTCTCTGTGTGAAAGCCAAGAGATACTTCAGCCTTGGATCATATCCTTTTTTATATCATCCGTTATATAGCGCTTGAATCGAGCTTTTTTAGATGGATTGGTAAATGGCTATATTAAAGTTGACTGCAACGGCTAACGTAAAATAGCGTTAGTGTTAGCGCCCACCCCGGCTGGCGTATTTCGATTGGGTCAAACCGCTTAGTTCCATTATTAATGGGATCGTTGGAGCCGGGGTATAACGCGCTCACTTTCTCACAATGTTTGGACGTAATTTGTCGAACTGACCTAACGGAACAGAGATTTACAGTTCTTGAACACCTTACTAGTACGAATAGTTGACTTATATTTTATTTTTATGCCAGACAGAGAGCGCACTTTAGCATCATGTGACGTCACACGGAACGCAAACAATCAAACGCTTTCTCCGTAATATATTAATATTTACGACTATCACCACGGAACATCTATCTATCTATCCACTCTATTTGTCACGGAAGAGATGAAGGTTAAGCTTATGTATCTCTTCCGTGACTATCACATTAGATTGGAATTATATTTTTAACATTCATTAAGTTACAGAATTACCCTTCTAATTAAATTATATTGTTATTGTGTATGTGTGCAACTGTGCATGTTAAAATGTTGCGATCTATGTTATATAATCAATCATTTACTTATGATTGGGTGGGGTGGGGGGTTTTTAAGAATGTTTTTTCGGTATCTTGCGTCAGCTGATTATGAACTATCTTCTTGATACGTAGTTAACTCGCTGCCAAATTCATCAAAATCTATTAGTTGTTAAGGCGTATAAGAAAATTATAATGATCTAAGTAATCATAATCATGATTACTTCTTTATTGCATTCATGTTGTTTTAAAGTTGTTTAAGTATTTTATTATTATAACAATGATAAATGATACGCAAGTTTAAAAATAAAAGTAATAATTTTCCAGGACAGAGCTTAATCATCATCAGAACAGAGCATAATTATACTAAGATATTAACCCAACAAATATAAGTATATAATGTTACTAGTTGGCCTAGCAAACGTCACTCCGCCTTGGATTGGGTTGTAACCCAATCTAAGGAGTGTACTCTGGTAGATTCCCATTATTGAAGCACTTTGAGATATAACACTATTTCGTTTTGTTATATGGTGCTAGAACGAACAACGTCGGCAAACCAATGCTAGTGGTTTGCCGACTTGACAACGATATTTATACTCCAGTATGGTATCTTTTTTACGTTTCATCATCATCATCATCATCCTCAGCAACCAGTACTTATTCTTCCACTGCTGGACGTAGGCCTCTTTAAGCCACAGAGCCCAATCTTCAGCTCCCTAATCTAATATGCGACTTCTTCTGTTGTTGGAGCGTTCGTGTTACTCCAGAGGGTCGTTTATCCGTTCTGATCACGACTTTGGTAATAGGTCACTAGGTTATTTTCATGTTTATGTTGATCTGGTTCTTCAATTGTGTGTGAGTCCCGGCTCCCAGCGTCAAGGGATATATATATATATAATAGGACGGTCCTACACTACATTTCCACCCACAACCACAATTGCGACTTCATCTATGGTTGAAGCGTTAAATTGGCGTTCATGTATTCCAGGGAGTCGTTCGTCCGCTCTGATTACGATTTTGGAATTGAGTCAGCAGATTCTTTTTATGTTTATTTTGATCTGGTACTTCAGTTATTAGTAGGTCCCAGCTTTCAGCTCCGTGAAGGGATATTAATTATTTGATGATAATCATCAAATAATTAATATCACCCTTATGCCAGCGGGTAGCAGGCCAGCAGTATGGTGCAGCTAGCTGGCCTAGCAAACTTCGGTTCGCCTTAGATTAGCTTACACTCAGGCCTTCGTCCAGCAGTAGACGATTATGGGATAATGATGAATGATGAAACGAAAAATATATACCTGTCGTATGAGTTGAATACGAATACTATGAATACGAATGAATTGTCCAGTCGGCAAACCATCAGCCTTGTTCGTTCTAGGACCATACCAGAAAACGAAAAAGTTTAGTAAATATATCTCAAGTTACTTCAATGGGAGTCAACCAGAGTGTAACCCTATCTAAGGCGGAACTAAGTTTGCCGAACCAGCTAGTCTATAAAAAATATATACAACGTTAGTTTTTGTTTACCCGAAAGCCTAAAGTAGTTTGTTCAGAATCAGTAGCAGAATATATTGCAATGGTTTGTAGACTATGTTATATTTTTGTCCCAAACATGTTTAAAATTATTCAAGTTGGATACCCATTTATATAACGAAAATCGGCGCAAGAAACACCGAATGGGGAGTTAAATCACTCGCCTGCGCCGCCCTTAGCTACTTCGTACAAACTTTTTTCGTGTTTCGCGTATAATAAAACTGACCTTGAATTAACTATCTATTCCACATACACGTTTATTTATTTGTAACGGTAGTAACCATCTAGGTATTACTTACATTGTAAACTCATATTCTATGGGTTTTAAAAATGTCATGCAAATGTTCACGCCTTAGAAAAAGTTCCACACCTAAACCACTAAACAGATTTTGATAAAATTTGGCAAGGAGATAGTTTGCATACTGAGAAAGGACAAAACTTACCATTACCAAACTGAGGGCGATAGTATTTATATATTTACGACTCGCATTTTTTTTTGCTTATACTGCATTAATTATTTTCATGAATTGTTTTGTGACAGATCTTGTATTCTTTATTAAGTAGTAAGTTTTAAAATCTTTGCATTTTTCTCGCTATCCTGTATACAGAATGTCCATGAAAGCAGGACAGTTGTGGTAATATATAAATACACTTTAATGAAAAATACGTTGCTTTAACTCTTTTAGTTGAATGCGAAATAATGTGAATGTGATTTTTGCAAAAAATATATTATTTTGTAAGTATAACATTCATGTTATGTCCTTTTATCCACTCAAGCAGGTGTCCCGTTGTCATATACAGGCATTAAATAATACATAGATGTAATATTGTATTTAACAAAAAATAATTACATTTATTAATGAATACAATAAATTGTAATAATAGTCACAAAGCAATGAAACTGTCACGTTACGAATCGATTATTTCGCTTAATGTGGGATGTCTGCAAGAGCACGGCTGAGACAGACGCGAGTTGTTCCCTAACGCTGCACAAATATGTGGAGGAGTTCCCTGGCCTCATTCACTTCATCTATGTGGACCGCACTAATGGAAGATTCCTGGCTCCTGACATGGCCGATTGCGCTGACATG